>VZRR01000598.1:1264548-1307527 GCA_013398015.1 Oreocharis arfaki
GGGGAGAGCACATGGGCAAATGGTTTCAGGGCACAGGGGTGGTACATGGGCGGTGTTGGGATACAGGAACCAATAGAGAGAACTCGAGGAGTGGCCAGGACTGGGGGCAGGGGAAGGAGGGAGACCCCATGGAGAGGGCAGGAAGTGATCAGGAAGAGGGGGTACAGCGCCACAAGCAACTACTTCTTGTGGTGGCCAAAGCCCAGCTGTTGATATGTATGGCTTTGGTTCAGCTGCACAGCCAGGGTGGGAGGAAGGGGAAGTTGCAGTGGCTGGCACAATTGTGGGTCCCCTGGGAATCCTGTCCTGGTGGTGGTCAATGGAAAGATGGGAGGTCATGCAGAAAGGCACTGGTCACAAGAGGAGAGCTCACCTGAGTGACAGAAAGGCAGAGAAGGCCAAGAATGAGCTGGTGAATGTGTGCGCAGCACATTGCTGGAGATCTTGGCTCTTGGAGTATTGCCTGGCTGCATCTCCTTAAAATTGGACTCAACTGCAGGAATTAGAGATTAAAAAAAAACCCAAATCACCAATATTTAATAAGTAGAAAGGATACTCTAGATAGAAGGCTTGAAGTACACAAATATAATAAAGAGACGCAAAGGCAGGAAAAAAATCTGTTTAGCAAGGCTAAGAACACTGGAGGAATAATTTTTAAGTGGTTGGTGTCATGCCAGAATGTTAAAAAGCCAGAGCACCTGGATGTAAAGACTGATAGAAGATTTAAATCAGTAATATTACAGGATTGGGATCACTAGGCCCTACGACTTTGTGCTTATGGCCATCAGGTCTCTGCTCAAAACCTCTTTTCATCACTGCAGCTCTCATGGTTTGAGGCTGTGAGTTTAATTGACAATACACAGAATTTTTACAGAGATTTTGTCTTAATATTTAGTAGTGTTGTAATTGAAAAATGAGACCCTGAGAGAGCAATTGCAAGGGTCTCAGTGGTCTTGGGAAGTCATATACAGAGAAGCTGTCACATTATGAGCCATTTTGAGTCATCCTGTGTTCAGAGCATTCATAAATAATCTGGATATGAGTACAAAAAGAATATAAACATATATAAAATTGCTTCCAATCTGTAAGTATATTTATTTGTAGTTCAGTGCTCGTTTTATGCTCATGAAATGACTGCTGGCAACTTTTCCAGGTAATGGAAAAGTAGACAGAAAAAGAAGCACCCTGTAAGGGTGAGAAAGTCAGACAGAGTGATACACAAGGCTTGGCAAACTGGTCAAGACAAAGAAACTGCATTTCAATACAGACAAATGTGGAGAGACGAGCAGGGATAAGAGTGGTGGCAGACTTTCACAGCAGTGGATCTGGCAAGCGGTGCCTCCAAAAGTAGTGGTCTTAGGTATAAACAGTTCAAAGTGAGCTCCAAATCTCAAGCTGTTGCAAAATAGTTAATGCAACCATTGAATCACAAAGTAAGAAGTAGCTACAGTGCTGCCTTTAAGATGGGCATGTTTCAAAAAAGATATTTGAAGATTCAAATGGAAATTAAATACATTTGTATGCATGTGTATATAGAGATATACATACATGTTTCCCAAGCTAGACAGCAAAAGCTTTGCATTTGCAAGCATCAACAGACCTAAATTCTTCTGTTGAGAAAGAGATTGAAAGATTGCATGAGTACTCTAGATTAACCTCCAGGCTGACAATATATTGGGTGCTAATGGCTCAGGAAGGCACCTGGGATCTCTAAGTTTCAAGAAGAAAAAAGTAAGGGATAAAAAAATTATCACTGGAATAAACTGAAAACTGTGATTTTTCTGTGTCTTGACATATTTTTGGTCATTACCACTCTTCAGGAAAGCATCTGAGCAAAGTGATTCCCTGCTGTGATTCCAGGTAAATTATTGAAGTCAGAATAGGAGTAGCTGGATTTAGGGCAGGGAGAGTAAAGGAAGGCTCTCAGCAGAGTCTGTAGAAGATGAGTTACTTGCAACAGCAGTTACTTCTTCTTTTGGGGTAAGGTGTGGGACTGCACAGGAAGGACAAAAAGAGGGAACAAGGAGGCTGTTACCACCATTAACACAGATGTGTAATGTAATGTAATGTGTGCAGCTGTCTTGTCAGAGCCTCCAGTTTTGTGCCACTGGATCTGGCTCCACTAACCCACTGAGGATGCAAACACAGTTCATAAAGAGGTTCAGTTCATTTTTGTCATTGATACAGAAACAACTGGTGAGGCTTGGCCCCTTAGCCCCTAAATACACATAGGGGAATAGGAGCTACTTTCCACTTTGGTCCTCCCCAGGTGTGAGAAGACAGTTCATTTGAACAGATCTTGGCTGTGGAAAATCATGCTGCCTATAAGGGCAGGGAATCTTTCTCACAGTCAGAGAGGAGGTAAGAGGACACTCATAGAGGACTGGTACTAAAATCAAATTTCAGACAGTGAGCACGAATTTTGTTCAGAGCATGGTCTGTAACGCACTCCCACAGGACCTGCCCATATGTGTTGGGGTGGGGGCATGACTTGATCCAAAGAGAACAGCCAGCATTCAGCAAACACTATGTCATGTTTCCTTTATTTTAAGTTTAAATGAGTTTGTCTCACTTCTTTTGATGTGTGATTGTGACTGTCAAAAGAAATCCCAGTGGTAAAGCTCACCTTGTGCTCCTACCTGCTGTGTGTCTCTGAAACCATCTCAAAGCTGAGTTCAGGAGAGAGATCAAAGATGTCCCTTCTTGAAGTGAAGCAGGAGTGCTGTACTAGAACTCTTGTGAGTTGGATTCTGTAAAGTTTACCAGTCACCTTCAGTAGGTGTTATCAATGTAAAATTTTTAGGTTAGAAGTGACTTTGTCCCTAAGCTCACTAGCATGGTGTCCTCTTAGTTTTATACCTAGAATACCAAAATATATTTCATAGGGTTTTGGGGTATAACCCATGCTGGCAACTATGCACCACACAGCCACTCACTTGCTCAGTCTCCCCAGGGAGGTGGGGGAGAGTTTCAGAAGAGTAAAAGTGAGAAAACTTGTGAGTTGAAATAAAGATAGTTAGGTCAAGTAAAAATAGGTCAAGTAAAAGCCCCATGCACAAGCAAGGCTAAAGGAGGAATTCATTCTCCCTTTCCCATGGGCAGGCAGGTGTTCAGCCCTCTCCAGGACAGCAGAACTCCATCAGGCCAGGTTACTTGGGAAGACAAACACCGTCATTTCAAATATTCTCCCCTTCCTACTTCTTCTTCCAGCTTTTTACACTGAACATGATTCCATAGGTTATGGACTACCCTTTTGGTCAGTTGGGGTCAGCTGTCCAAGCTGTGTCCCCTCCCTTTTGCACCCCCAGCCTGCTTACTGCTGGAGTGGGGTGAACAGCAGGAAAGGCCTTGACTCTGTGTAAGCCCTGCTCAGAAGTAGCTAAAGCATCCTTGTGATTATCAACACTATTTTCAGCACAAAACCAAAACACAGCCCTACATTAACTGCTATGAAGAAAACGAACTCTACTCCAGCCAAAACCAGCACATAAGAAAAGTAAATGGTGTTGTATAAACAACTTAGAGTTGGGAGAAAAATACTATCAAATGGTTTTGTTTCAATATAGTTTGAAAACACGTCACAAGCATTCCCATCAATGCCTGTCACACAGGAATGAGAAGTTATGAGGTCTGAGACAGACAATACAAACTGGTACATATACCAGCAAGTTCCCTGACTTTCTTTTAAACCATTTCTGGCTGTTAAATTATCTAAAAGCTGCTTTGCAAATCAAAGACTATGGGATGCCAAGAGCAGGGCACCTTGACATTTGTTTAAACTTGCACTTGGAATGTTACATATAATCCTTCAAGAAATATCATTTAATGTTTTTAAATTTATCTTCTGTTCATTTGAGTGGAAGAACACTCACTAAATTTCTAGCATAACACTATCTCAAGTGTTAGCTCATAAGCTTTAAAACCATAAAAGTCTTCAAAATGAAAGAATTTTAAACTGTCAGATATTTACTCTCACCTATGGAATTTTTGTATTCTCTTGCTTATTCTGTGAAATTCAGACAGTCAAGTTCACTTTGATTTGGAATTATTTTCACGTTTTGATTTTAGCAAAGCTAGCAATATCTGTTTTCCTTACTGAGCTTTTCTTAAGCTGTTAAACTCTAAGCACACAATAGCTAGAAGGTCATCTTTGCATTAACATCACTTACTTAATATTGTCTCTGATATCTCTTTTTAGACCTGGAACCCTCATACGCTTTTACTTCATTATGTATAGTTTTCTCTTGAATAAGAAACCATCACATGAGATGTTTTGACAGAGTTGGGCACCTGGTTCCTCAAATTATAATTTCGCTCTTCAACCTGTCAGTGGAGGAGAAAGAGGTGTCTTCTGCCACTTGAGAGACTATGTCACACAGATAATAGCCCATTACAGCTACTAGTAAATAATAGCTCATGAAAAGAGATCTGTGTTATGGAGCTAACCTCAGCTGACAGAGCATGTAGGAGCTGCCATTTGGGTGGAGAGTGACGGGAAAAGGGGAATGTTCCATTTCTCCCTTTTAAAGGAATTAAGAAATTTCAGCCAAAGAAACCTACCCATATCCCCACTGCCAACAAAGACAAATAAACTCACCTTTTGGCCAGTTCTGTGGGTCTGTTATTGTAGTGGAACCTGGTAATTACAATATATATTATGCCACTTTCCCTAAACTGTGGTTATGTTTTGGCTTGAGGTCCACAGCTCCAGATTTAGCTGCAGACTATAATATAAGGTTGCTGTGGGGTTTTTTATGCATGCGTGTGTGTTTTTGTTTTCCCTCAAGCAAGAGATTTCCTCTCTTTTAAGGGATACTGTTGTGCTCTTATAAAAAGGTCTGCATGAAAGTGCTGTGATCTAGCTCCCACTGCATGCCCCAACAATGAATCAGGGCATGGATATTTAGGATCACAAAGGCAAGTGGGAGGTATGCTGCTACACAGTAGATGGCACAGAAACTGGTGTAGGGCATTAAAACCAAAGGGAAAAGTGTTGTTTTCAACCTTCCTAAGGGGAGCTCTTTGACCCTGCTAATTGATAATAATAAAGTGTGAGAGAAAGCAGACATCAGTAGCTGTAAAACATGCCTCTGTAAAGAAAGCTGAAAAAAGAAAGAGGTTAAGTTTCAAAGAAACTGTTTACATTTATATTTGCAATGAGTTTGGAGTGCAGCGAAACCAACTAGTGCACCACAGTATTTGTGATTTATCACAGCATCATGAGGCAAGCATGAGTTGACAAAAGACAAGTGCTGCAGACTACATCAATCAGAGAGTTCTTTGGACACAAAGGAATTTCTTTTTAGAGAAGCTCATGAAGTCACTGGAAGATATTGGCATTCATGAGCGGTGCTACAAATTTCTCAGTGGTCCTGCAGTAGGAGCCATTTTTGCAGAGGTCCACGAGACCACTCTGCTCCGAGCCAAGGCAGTGCAAGAAATGTACCACAGGACATCCTGAGTTAACAGCTCTGCAGAGACAAAAATGAAATTCCCCTGCTTAGGGAGTGCCTGCTGCTTGTGAGAGAAGCCAGTCTAAATAGTGGATTGTGTATTGAAGTGCTGGTAGATCAATACCTATGATATCCAGCCATTAATGCCTGGTATGATGGTGCAAGAGAGCAGTGTGCTCTGAAGTTTCGATGCGTGTGTATCACATCTGTTTAGCAGGTTCTTATGGACTTTATGTTTACCAGCCAAAGAGCTTTTTCAGGAGGTCATACATGTGGTGAGTGACCTGAGCTTTTCTGTTCTGAGGCAGATTGCTACTCTGATTCGTTTTAGCATCATTTTGAAGCATCCACAACTGCTGAACAAGGCTTTGGGATGTACATTTGACAGAGGGCAGTTTGCCATGAACGTGTTAAACATGGTCAAAGTCTTTCTACATACTTTTAAATTCTAAAACATTTTTAAAGAATTGATACCTGCCATGGTACAGGGGGGTAAAGTGTGCGCTAAGAAATAACTAAAGCAAGTATTTCATCTGTAATTGTAAATGAAAACCATTGAATCATGTCAAGCATGTTACTAACTGGAGATACGGGAAGGGCATCCTTCTTCATTTGCACTGGGAGATAGACAAGGGAGCACCAACGAGTCAGGAAAATTCACTCCACTCTGAATTACTGATAAATTAGCCCACTGGCAGTATATCTTCAAGCTAACGCTATTGAGTATTGACTTCGAGCCCTCCTGCTGTGACTCAGTCTGGGGGAGGCTTTAGAGAAGTGTGAGTTGACATCATCAGATATGTTACAGATTTCATGTTTCAGGCTGGTTCCAGTTGCTCTGAGCAAAGGTCATAATAAACTTCTCTCTTGAAGGCAAAATAAATGTGACTGAAAAGACTGAAATGCTGGGCAGGATAGAAGGAGCTGCAGGAACCCAAAATGCCTTCAGTGGGTGTTACTCTGTCATCTGTGAGGTTCTCATCTAGCCAGGCAGCACCAGGGTCCCACCACCTAGCCAGATGATGCCATGCTGGGGGTGGAGACACTGGAAAATCACAGAAGAAGCCAAGATCTGCCTCGCAGATCTGCAGTCGCAGGTTTCATGGCTTCGACATACGCCTTTCCAGATGAAGAAAGCCCTTGTTTGCCAATGTAATGATGTAAAGCAATTTCACAGCTTAATTTCTCACCCTCCCTGTGGAAGCTGGAGACCAATCCTCCTGTGGTTAATTGAGGGGCCATATTTGCCAAGACTGCCTTTGTAGCAAGTCCAGGCAAAGGGCCGAGGGTGCCCTCTCCTTCACCTTGCAAGCTGCTGGAGCAGCTTGGAGGAAATCTCTCCCAGGAGCCTCCACAGCCACTCTGTTCCTTCTTGCTGCTTTTTGACACAAGTTGCTTTTAACAAGGTAAACACTGTTATGTTTCCAGCAACAGATGTTCTCAGGGAGCTAGTAAGCATCAGGGGTTCCTGAGCAAAACCACAGTAAAATCCACGTCTGAATAGGGCCTACCTCAAGCTCTCGGCCACATTTACTTTCTTTCTGAAGGGTCCCTTCAAACACTTTAATTGAGGTTTCTACCTTTTTGCTGTAGTGAGCTGGAACAGCAACAGTGATTTGCTGTGCAGAGATAAAGAGGAATGGAGGCAAGATATAGTGACCTGATCCCCAGCACCTCTGGGAGATGCCTCTTCAGTCAAACTGCTCTCTCACAGATCTCATCCTTCTCTTCTGTAACTAGGCTTCACTGGCGGTCAGTCCTCTCCCATGATTCCTGGTCCCACAGTCAAAGAACATATTTGTAATGCCTTCGTTTTTTCTAAAGTAGGTAATTTCTCTTGGAAAGGATGTGGTGAGTAATAGAATCCTTGACTGTGGGGAAGGGAGTCAGCCTTGGGCACTGGGGATGCAGCAAGTTCAGTGAGGTGGAGATTCTTGGGCAGTGGTGTGTGTTGATTTGAGACACACAACTACACTGAAGCTATACTGGAATAGATGACTTTGAGCAGCAGGAAAAAGTGGAGAAGGAAGGAGAATCTGGATGTTTTTTGGGCTTCTCATCTGCTAGGTTTTTTAAGATAATGGCCACTTCCCTATCTTGAGTGGCAATACAATCAAAATCGAGACAAGAGTGATAGTGGAGAGGTGCTCAGGAAATTCAGTCAGGAATCCAGCTTTAGGACAATAGCATTAGTTTGCACAAGTGACAGAAAACTTGTGTAAGATTCTGCCTTTTTTTAGTTAAAGAAAAGAGATAAATCCTGAAGAAAACCCTAAAAGCTCAAAGATCTTTGGACTTTAAAGCCCACACTTATTTTGCTATCTAAAAGCTCTTAAAGGTTTTGCATTTGTGTTTGGATGCACATATTTCTGTAAGTGCTGGGTACTTCTGGGGTCCCTCCCAATCCCAGCACTAAGGAGTCCTCCCACACACTGGTCCTCCTCTCACTGTGACACTGAGATCTTCTCCAAGCTTCACTGTTTATCCGTGTTTTCCTCCGCAGCAAATTCAGTCTTCCTGCAGGTTCAAGGGGAGATAAGAGTGACTTCCAAGGGCTGAGAGGAGGTGAATTTTGGCAGTTGGATGTGTAGTGTCCTTGGAGGATCATAGGTGCAAACCATAATACAGCCCAAGGCTATGTTATGTTTCTCATGTAGTCTCCCACTTCGGGGATTACGCTGGCTGCCGTAGCTGGGGGGTGCCCCCAGCGTGTGTTTTGGCAAAGCTGTGCTGCCAAGAAGTGTGAGGGCAGTCCTAAAGGCTGGCTGCTGGGCACAGAGCCAGGCTGGAGACCTGGCTCCCTGCATATCCTCCCAGAGTGAGAAAAGGAAAGACTTTTTAACAAATTAAGTACTTTTCTGATCAAAATCAAAAAAGTTCATGCATCCAAATTTTATTTTACAAAGCCATGTTTCTGATTTTAGGCCAGCATCCCTCATGATCCAAAGGATTACATTTTTCACTTGTAATTCCTTTATTCAGACAGGTTTATTTTGCTAGAAATTAATACTGGAAAATTATTTTGAACAAAGGGAAGCAGAGAGAGAGAGAGAGAGAGAATGAAATAGTTTCCAACCTTCAGAGATAGAATCAAAGATTTTTTTCTGCCAGGAACTCTGCTTGGACTCCACCAGATGTAGGGGCTGATCCCCAGTGGAGAACAAACCTTGCCCTTTGATGGGATCCACTGAGGCCTCAAGGAGGGACTGCGGGATTTTCTGCCTCTGAGCCCCAGCTGTCACTTCTTCTGCTGCTGGGATGAGCTGGGCCAATGGCAGCCTTGCTTTTGCTGTGGATTTTGTGTAGGGGGTGTTCCAAAAACCTGCTGATGGTAGCAGGTTTAAAATCCCTGAAGTGACGGATGGAAATGGCTGCTGGAGCAAACTGAGCACATTACCCATCTCTTCCCTTTTTCACAGGAGGAAGCCCCTCACACTACAATAGTTCTCACTGTTGCCCTGATTAGTTACTCAAGACACCATTTTGTTCTATTTGTGCCTTGTTTATGTTTCACAGTTCAGTACAGGTCATTTCCTTTCCTCCCTAAAATCCAAATCTTAGCATTCACGTGTTTATTCTGTGACATGGAAAGCTATATCTCCTTTTTGCCCAGGAATGTGCGCCTTTGAAAGTCCTGCTTCGAACCCTTTCCCTGGATTCAATAGTGTTTATTAATAGCAGAGAGGCAAATCAAATCTCTAGCACTTCTCCACTGCTGGAAAGGTAACAGCCCTTTGCATTACAGTGCCTCTCCTCTAATTCTAAACACATGTGGGATGTCTTGTGTGAAGTGAGTGAGGAAGCTTTTCATTTTTTTTAACTTTACTGAGATAAGCAATTTGCAGTGGCACAGACAATCTGCTCTGTTAAGAATCTGGCACCACTTACAGTGGCTGGAGCAGGAGACTCAGCAGTAGATTAGTGCTAATTTCTCTTCGCACAAATAATGGCACTGATGACTCTTGACCATGTGACAGGTTTGTGAGTGATGAGCCTTGAGACTCCAGTAGTGACACTTTTCTTTCTCCACACTGGTAAATTATTCATTATTGGTGCAGCCCTGGGAAAACATAAAAAAGAAAGAGCGGGAGAGAGGAGGGATTATGTTGCTAATGATAGAAACTGCTGACAAGTCCATTGGGGTTGGGGTTGGGGTTGGAAAGAAAGATTGCAGTATGGGGGCAGGTTGAGGCGTTGTGTTATACTCATTTCAGAATACAATATGCAAGGTTCATTTCAATAATACAATAATATTCCTCAGAAATTAAAACAAGGATAAGTGCTAACCAGGCAATTTGGAGTCTCTATGTGTGTGTGTATGTGTGTGTGTGTGTATGTAATAAAAATGCTGGTTTGTACCTTGATCTAATGCTGTTCATTCTAACGTTTTCCACCCTACTAATGTGAAAATCCCTCTGTGCTTTCAGTACACTCCTTATCTGTAGTGCTTCTGAATGAGCACTGTCAAACATTTTCTTCATTCCAGCCCAGGACTGAATATAAGCGAAGTAGGACAAAGAATCTCCCTGATAGAGAATTTGTGAGAGACTGAGTTAGGGTTTGCTGAAATCTATCTGAAGGAAAAGCATTGTTCACGTGGAATCCCATGGCTGCTCCTGCTGGTATGTGCTGTGCTGGTTGTGAATCACCACAGGTTTGAAGTGTGTGTCATCCCTTCACAGCTTAGCTGCTGAAGCACTGATTAAGCAATACCAGGCCTGTCCAAGTAAGACAATGTGGCATTTTACCTGTCTTTAATTCCTAGCTGCTAATTTGACACATTTTTCCTTTTCTTTTGGAAAAGTACAACACTGAATGCCATTTTTTCTCACCAGCTGCATGCAGAGGTGATGGTTTTTAATAAGCCTCTATCTGAAGCATCTCTACTCCACCTAAGATTACTCTGCTTGCTCTTTGCTCCCAAGGGCACATAAAAAAGCCAAACCAGGAGCAGAAAAGCAGTGGCAGCCCAAAACCTGGAGCTGAAAATTTTTCTATGTGGAAAAAGAAAGGCAAAGGCCTACACTGCAAACAGAAAGGGATGATTGAATGGAAAGAAAAGTTCTAATCCATTTGTGCAGAGTACCACTCTGGTGCTCAATCCTTCAATGCTGTTATTGAGTGAACCCTGAACATCCATTTCGATAACTGATTTGTGCATAATTCAGGGAAGACATGTGATGTGCTCCTGCATTTCAAGGAGTGTCGAAGTGACCCCTTCACAGCGGGCCAGTAGCAATACCTGGTATTCCCTGAAACAGCAGTGAAGACCACCCAAATCTGGATGCGGAAAAAGGATATCAAATTTCCAACTGCTTCAGCTGCTCCATGAGAGCAGAGGAGTTGGCTAAGCAGCTTTGTGTGTGTGTGTGTTGGAGAAGACACATCTTTTCAGGATGTGCTAAGATATTTTCTGAAGGAGACAGAGTTTCTTCCACATTACCCACCCCCTCACATTGAGCCATGGCAGCTTTTACCCACATCTCTGTGAAGTGTCCATCTCCAGTGCAGCTCTCTGAATGTCAGAAGCTATTTCAGTCCTCTCTAGGAAGAATTCCTACATCTCCCATCTGTGTCTGCACCTGATGGCTGTCTGTCATGTTGAAGTCTAACCAAGGGAGTGCTTGGAGCACAGAGAGCAGCCTCGCCAACCCTCCACACTGCATATAAATGCACAGCTTCACTCTCCTGACTATAGGACTGTTCTCTGGGCACAAGAGCTCCTTTCAGATTAATTTATTCTGTTCATGTTCTGCATCCCATCCCCAGAAGGTGATTCAATGCCAGATCCCACACTGCAGGTGAAATTGTCCCCCTCCTCCTCTGAGCTTTCTCTTGGCGAGATCAGAGGAATAAAGGCAGTTGTCTTCAGTACCTCCAGACCCTAATCTATATCAAAGCACCCCGGGGGATATTGCAGTCTCTCAGTATCCCACAGGGTCATCACTGGTTCTGCCCAGCTATGCAGTGATGTTCAAGGCTAGCACAGCTGCTCTCAGACCGGGAAGGGCTCAAAAGCAGGAGCAAAGCAGGCAGTGGGCTGATGAAGGGAAAACCTCTGTGAAAATAAGTTATAACAGGAAGCCAGACAGTAACAAACAAAATCATCAATGGGATGCCTTCCCTCCCTGTATTCCCATCCTTTGTCTCCTTGGTAGTTCCTCGATTCTTGCTGTGCTTACAAGGGAAAAGAGGAAATCAGATCTCAAAATTAATTCCTTGTTGACTGGAGAGGAGAAAATACTTCCATACTTGAACATATTCTGATGCTAAATACAGCCCTGGTGGGTTTTTTTCTGCTCTCCTTTTTTATTTTTTCCCTTGCAATGAATTTTTGCAATGAATTGCAAATTTCAGCCCTGTTTGTTTGTTTGTTTAAATCCTTGTTTTAAGATAATCACTTCAGAAAAATAACCAATCCCCAATTCTTAAATTTGCTTTTTAAATATAATAGATCATTCATGACTAAATATGAGCCCTTTGCCATTACTCTATCTTTAGTAAAAGAGAGATGAAAAGACAAGAGAACGGGTTGGCTCCACATCCAAGGGAGTGGGACAGGCACACAGGAGCCTCCTTTCTGCTGCAGGCTGCCTTTATTGGCAACAGCAGCATTAAATAAACCCACTAAACAGACAACAGCACGATGGGGGCAGCTAAGAAGGAATCTTGTCCATCTACTCCAGCTGAATTATCTGCTTCTACCTGTTGCTTTGGGAAAAGGGGACATGGTGCTGCCATACCCTACATTCCCATCTGCTTCCAGGAGCAGGGTGAAGCAATGGTCCCTATATCTTTTCTTGGGGTTCTAGCTATCAGCTTGCACAGCTCAAAGCAATATTTTTTAATATACTTGAAAGATAAGCACTTGAAAAAAGGAGGCAGATGAAACAAGGGCTTAGAGCTCCTTGCTACTGTGTCATCATAACTATGCAAATCTGCAAAAGAATTGATTGCTAAGCAGAGTAAAGGACAAGTTATAAGCATGTTCTGTTTAATCGTGCAGGTGCTTTCGTATACAAATATTTGTCAGCCAAATCCTGGGAAATGTTTATTCCTAAAGTCTATAAACTAGAATAGGAAGAAAAAGAAAGCGATGACACAGTTCTTAGATAGCGGAAGCCAGAAGGAGTTCCATTTTTCATTTTTATTACAACAGTAGAGGATTTTTTTCTTTTTCTCTGGGTTTTTTTTTAAAGAAGTTCTTCAAGGTGATTCATAGTGTTGGTACTTAAAGAGATATATGAGCCCAAGGCTACACATTTTAAAAGCCTGAGAAACTTACTTCAAGGAGAGATCTCTGAACAATCCATCTACGCAGATATGCTGCTGCATCTGTGTGGGTTTGCTTATTTATTTATTTTATGGTCAAAGTGATAAGAAAATGCTGCAGGATTGGCTGAGTGCTGCTTAAAGTTTGAGCTGATGTCAGAAAGTGCCAGGCAAAATGACAGGGGAAAGCGCATCCCTTATTCATCTCATGCAATGATGGCTGTTTTGTTTGGAACCACTGAAATGATGCAAATAGAGCCATTTTTTTTAATGTTTCACAGCAGTCTCTTCCCACGCTCTGTTGCTCAAAAGGGCACCCCACAGACAAAATTTGATCTATGCTATCTTTGATTTATATATGTGTTTTTGTTTACTTAGCTTATGAAGCATTTTTTAAATATCTTTGCAATTCCCTTACCCATGCAGTATCTTTGTGCCATTAGTATGTATAACAGACAAATATTTATCTACGATATGAGCAGCCATTCTGTTCAATTCCTGAAACGCTTGAAATATATCAAACTGGTTCAACACCAAAAGCATTTTAGAAAACAGCACCAGCAGAACATCAAGTTGGTTTGGCCAATAATTCAATCGTAGCTGTTTGTTTGCTTTGGATTTGTTTTGGGTTTGTTTTTGTGTGTGTGTGTGTGTGTGTGTGTATGTGTGTATGGGGTGTTTCAGTCAAGAAGTAGTGGGGATGAAGCAGGGCTGAGGTTCTTTACCTCCTTCTGTCCCTGGCCCAGGATTTGTAGCCCACATTTGAGACACTGGAGGGCAATTCCTGTATGAGGCACTGGAGCCTGGATTGTCCCCCAGGCAAGGGGCTGCTACAAAGGGTGGGCATTGCTTGATCTGCTCTGCTGGCACTTTCCTACTGGGGATAATGGACAATATATTTACTATACTGGGATCTGAAACTCAGATTATCTCATCTCCCTGATGTTTCTAAAACACCACTGTGGTGTGGGTTAGCAGGGGTAATATTTGGTGTTGCAGCTGCATATAGCATCAACTAGAAGGGTGAAGGAAAATTCTGCCTAGGAGGACTTGGTAGACTGTTGGTGCTGGTCATTCCCTGGAAAAAACGTGCTCAGACACATCCCAGAAAAGAAGTGGACAGACTGAATCTGCCAGCTCTCGTGTGCTTGGATCTCAGAGATGTACCAAAGGAAGAACAGGAAGAAATGGAATTTCTGTGTGTCCTTGGTTTTCTTTCCTTAGAAACAAAACAAAATTTGCATATTTTATGTATTTAGAGGTAAATCTTACACTCAAGTCAATGTGATTTGGTGAGAGCTGTATTCACAAGGACATATGAACCAAGGATCAGCCAGTAACCAGCCCCATCATATAACCTCAGGTCACCAGAGAGAGAACAGTGAGGGAAAAAATAAATCCAAAAAGTGTTCAAATTGCCAAGCCAACCAGCAGTGCTTTGTCTGTAATCTGCCTTCTGTGGGTAAGAGATATTTAAGGATGCACTTACACCAAGGGAACAAGTTGGACCAGACTGGCCTCCAGACAGACCATAAGAAACAAAAAAGCAGAACATGCTCCCAAAAACTTCACCTTTAAAATTACATTTCCATGGACTGTGAAACAAAAGATATAATTTGTTTCTATTCAACACTCTTTATGCCATCGTCTGTGCTGATTAATTTTTCTAGGGCCACAACACACAGGAAACTTGGAATGGTCAATGAAGGATTTCAGTTATTGCTCCTTATATGCTGCTGTTATTTTTCTTTCTTGCCAGCTCGAGGTAATATCTTGATCGGCGCCAGTTTGTTTGATGTCAGGACCAGCACAGTGCTGGCTTGACATGTGCACTAAACACGCTGACAGCAGCTAGGAAGTTCATTGATGCTGGTATGGCAAGAAATGAATGGACTCCAGAAGCAGCAAAATGCACTCTTAGTACATCACAGTGGAGGCTTCACTTTCCCGTGAGATACTGGGCTATTACTTGTCTGTGAGACACACTTCAACACATCATGTCAAACAGCAGAATCATGAGAAAACTTGAGAAGTATTCCCATTAAGGCTAATTGATTTTTAAATACTCTATTATCCAAAGAAGGCATCTAATTATTTCTTTCAAGATCCTGACATGTTCCTAGTAGTCGCAAGAAGCAATGATTGTTCAGGATATAGCGCTGTAGCGCTGTGGTGGGCAGCAGAGCACCCGTCTGAAAGGGAAAGACGAAGCTTTTTATATTTTTTTTTTACTGACTTGTCTGAGGCTGCTGCAAGAGGAATTGTGCTGCAGTAAAAGATGTGTGAGATAAACGGACGGGAAGCTTGAGGATGTAGTCGGGCTCCAGCTGGACTAAGATTTCTATACAGAGATCAAACTGTTCTGTCAGATAATTTATTACCTTTCTCAAACAAATCAGGTTGGCCTTAGGGTCAATAATGTTTATAGTAAAGTTCTAATTAAGCAAATATAAACCTTATGCTCAGCAGAGATCACATTAAAAAAGAAAATAACCACAGACCCTTTCTTGTACTATACCCTCCCTCTGACTTCGTGATGACAGTATTAATTGACTAACAGCAACAGAAATTAGATCAAATGTTGGAGATACATCAGGGCCAACCAGGGTAGTTGTCTACAGCAAGCACAGATTAAGTACAGTGGCATGCCCTGTATGGCAAGCCTGACCCTCCTCTGGCTTGTATTTTGAGCAGTTGTTTCTGTCTGTGCAAGAATGGTGTGAAATGCCATTAAATGAAGAGGCTGCATTTCACGTGTTCTGCAAATGACTTCCCAAGGTGTCTGTGCTGTGGGGCCAGCAACTGGGAGCTGCTCCTCTCTGCTCCCCCCAGTGCTGTGTCCCGAGCAGCTTGCCACTGAGAGCTCCTTTTGGTATTAAGGAAGTGATAAAGGAAGAACAATAGCAAGAGATCTGTGTGATGATTTGGCCCCCATATCATCACACGAGAACACAGCTCTGAAAACGGACAGTGCATGTGTCCTCTGTAGAAAGAGGTGACACAACATGTCAGCTTTGTAGCAGATGGAAGACCTCTCCCCATTAAAACACACAGAAAAATAAAAATATCCTACCTACCTAGACCATTGCTGTAAAATATGGTCATGTAGTTCATATTTAATCACAGAAAAAGACAAACAAGCTGAAATTTCTCAGATTTTAACAATTTGTTCTTTGAGATAGTACAATTTCTTCTCAATATCCTGACTTGTTGCTTTATACTTAATGTTCACTCATGCAGGCCAGCCAAAAATAAAGTGTTTCCACAGATTAAAACTGCCTCGAACACATATGGGTTTGGTTTAAAAGAAATAGATGGAGTTTGAAACTATAACTGTTTCAGGAAATGAAATACAGTTTTGCGTTTTTGTAAGGTCTTTAAATATTTTATGAAGTACCAATGTTTGCTTGTATTTTTTTTTAAACACCCTCTTATGTATTTTATTATGTACTTTAGTTGGAAAGACACCAAAAGGAGGGGGAGAAAGAATCTTACACCTATGTACAGAACTCAGTTACCAACCTGTATGATTATAAGAGGAATATAAGGACACAAGAGTAAATACTGTTAATTTATTGTCTTTATTTGTTACACACATTTCTTTGATTAAAAATATACAAATAGTTGGTAAGGGAACATTGCCCTGAATAAAATGAAGTAACTGTGTTGTCTAGGTATATAATAAATGTTCTGTAACAGTGTCCTTTAATCTATTTGCTTAATTGCCTTTGCTCTTTATCTCAAGAGTATGAAAAGAAGGTCTTCAGGACAAGTGACTATATTTGGCTCGTTAGGAGTCTTCTGCATCACATGGAACTAGGTAAACAGGTAAGCCCAAACCAGTTTTAGCATCCACATGCAGAAGCACACACTGTAACTACAAAACAGCATGTTCTGAGTCTGTGTTTTCTCTGGGTAGTAGTAGCAAGAACACTGTGTTCATTTAAATTAAACCAGTTCCTTGGATAATAACAAAGTAATTAAAGGAGCCACCGAGGAAAAAGAGCCAATTTATTTGAATCATGTTCATAAAAACTACAACATGAGCCTGAAGGTAGAATATAATGTAGTTAAGATGGCAGATTGATGATTTTTAAAAATGCATCTTGATATTAATTTGAATTATTGTCTCTAGTCCGAGAATAATAATGGATGTGAATATTTAATTTTATGATAGGAATGATTCCTTTAGTTAAGTCAAATTCAGATAAAAAGCTGTCATGTTTGTTTTAAGTCCACTTGGTCTCCAAAACAGTATATTAAAACCTGGTCATTTTAATGTATTCCTGTTTCCATAACTCTCACTGTAATTGCAAGAAATGCAGGCACTTCACTAGATGAGTTTAAATCAATGTTGTTTGATCCTGTGACATGTCAAATGGAGCACAAGAAAAATTGCACTTGAAATCATGGGGAGCCTTGTATTCTGCAAAATGTCCCCTATGCTGAACTTCAGGCTCTCTTATCAGTCATAACTAGAGGCCTTCACAAGGGAGAATGGAAAGGTTTGACATTTTGCAACTCTCCAAAATTTCACTGATGCTGATCTGGTTTATTTTTATTATTCATTCATTGAATCATGGATGATAAAACACTTTTGCTAGCTGTTCCTTAACAGTTTGCCTAAAGAATGGGCCATCCATAATAGCCTAACATCAAAACACAAATCAGGCTGACTTAATTTTCTGTAACCAGGACAAGGTGGCCACACGTCTGTTCCTTCTACCTATGCTATCCAACCTCTTAACATGAGAGTGACGTACTTTCATTCAGGGAAAGCTCTTACTTTGGGAATAGTAGGCTTCATCTCCACCAGACATTTATAGACTTTGGTAAAATGTTTCTTTTTTTTATTGTTAATGGTGGCAAAACAAGTTTTGAGAGAGTACTGAAGTGCAAAAGAACCACAGTGACAACTACTACAAGTGGTAACCTGTGAGTAACCCTGTAACCATCTCCTGTGTGCTTCTTTGGGGCCCACTCTGCATTGCAACGCATAACAAGATTCTGTTGATTTTTTGAAATTTTGCTAACACATTCTACAGAGGACTCCTGTGCCCATGTGCCTGTGCAGTAGCACTCTATGGAGATTTCCCTCGCTATCCCAAGCTTGGTGGTCCCAGTGCAACTGAGGGGGTTCCTGGGAGCAAACAAATTATACAGTTTGCTAATTTATACTAACATTACACCCATATGACAAGGAGTCAAGGATCTGAGGATTCATATTAATACTATATCACTGCTTTATCATTTAGGCAGAAATATCTAATGCTTAATTCAGGGAGGGAATATCAATATTTCTATCAGTACCTAAACTCGGGGGTTTTTTTCCTCAATAATCTGTCCTGAATACATCATTTCAGTTCATCTGCCGCCTGCCATCAAACCTAGTATTCTAAGGCAAGCTCATACAGAATCCACTTACAAGTTTATTCATGTTAATCCAGGGTCAGAGGTGGAACAGACACAGGCCAGGGCAGGATGCTGAATCTGTCTCACTGGCACTGATGGATGACTGGCACAGAAGGGCTGTTGCTGTCAATGGATACAAGGGAGAAATCCATTCTTATTCTCCTTAATATCTTTGCAGTATTTGGCACTGTTGACCTTATGTCAAGTCTGACAGGTGGCATGAATCCAAAGTAAGTCTTCAAGCAGACAAAGACCCATTCTTTCTCTAGTCCCTTTCAATGTCTACATGAATCCAGCTACGAAGTGAACTGGATTTAAAAGCCAGTGATATACAGATGGCACAGAACTGTACTTCACCTTCCTTACATATAAATTCTTTGTTATCACTGAGGTTTCTGAGTGCTTGGATATGGTCCAGTGCCTTGATTTTCTAGAATAATGACAGTCTCTGCAGCAGTAATAACGTATTGCAATGCAGGATACAAAGCTTATCCATGCAGCAGAAAGCCAGGCACAAATTGTGTTTTAGCTGTGGAAAATTCTTTTAGGGTTCTGATAATGAAACCAGAAAGAAAAAAAAAAGTTTTGTGTAAAATACTACAGAGTTATTAGAAGGAAGCATACAGTAATTTTCGAGGATAAAATAAGACATAGCTCTACTGTCTTGAATATCTAGGGCATGAATGGATGCTTCACTACTGTATTTGGGTTTCCTTATGGAGAGTAGACAGAAACGTCACACATGCTTAAACAGAGGTCACAGCACCAAGCATGTCAGAGTTCAAGAAGTTTTTGGATAATGCTCTCAGGTACAAGGTGTGATTCTGGGGGTGTCCTATGCAGGGCCAGGAGTTGGATTTCAATGATCTTGATGGGTTTCTCCCAACTCAGCATATTCTACGGTAAATACTTTCACCCTATTGCAAATCACACTCTGATGAACTGCTTTATTACACTCCACCACTAAGCATTGCATACTGATTGATGACAGATAAAAGCTGGCCCCAAAAACTCATCTGGCTGCCCACAGCAAAGTCAGTGAGCATTTCATAAGAAAGTTCTGCCTTGCAACATACACGTTTTGATCCGAAACAGCAACGAAAGGGGAATATGAAACCAAAGAAGTGCTCTGGGTCACTGCTACTCTGTCTTACTTCCTTGCATTTTCAACCATAGGTGTCCCACACTGAGCAAAACACAGTGTCAGATTTTCTGTCTAAACTTGGCTTGGCTCTGTTCAAGCCCGGGATTTGTTTTACAGTTGAACTGAAGTTAAATAGGTGAAGTTCTTTGTCCTTAACCCTGGCACCTGCTAGGTATGAACCTGTGTCTACAGAGCTTCTAGAACAGGGCATAAGTCGTGCTTCTGAAAAGTTTTGCTCTTTGGCACATAATTAATTCTGGGCTAATTTTGACCTATAAGGCCCACCCCACTTTGAATCCTGTATATATTAATAAGATCATTGCATTTCAACTTGACAGATAAAGTATTTAAAGAGACAAGACTTGATGTGTACATCTGGCTGGGGGTAAATGCACACGGGACAGGCTTGCAACTGAGCAACTGCCAGCTCACCATCTGGTATGATCTGTAAGGGAGGGTGATGTCAAAGTGCACCCTCCTTGCCAGGTCCTCTGGAAATTTGCACCTGTGTCTCAGGACAGGAAAACTTCAAGAAAAACAGTTTCATTATTTAGAACTACTGTCTTACCCTCTGCTTAACAGAGCCCAGGTCTGTTTTTTCTCAAGACCTGTTTTAAGACTCATTTTCTTCCTCAGGTGTTATTTTTTGTTTTTTTCAGGGGAGGTTGTTGTGACAGACAAAGGCTTCCTTGCATTGATGAAGCAGGTTTGGCTACACTGGCTAACACGGGATTAGCATCTGTCTAGCAACAGGGATGCTCTGTGACATGTCTCAAGGGCAGCTGCAGAAAGAGTACCTTGTACAGGAATTTTATACATCTCTGGTGAAGAGTGCAACCTTCTGTATTTGCAGCCCGTATATACACAGGATGAATAGTGTCCCTTTGTAAAGTATTTCTGTAACTTTCTTTCTCTCACCTCTGCTACCTAATGGTTCTGCTGTTTTTCAGGCTCTCTACAACCATCCAAGTGAGACAGGATTTCCTGTAAAACTAACACATCTGGAGTTGCCTTTTTTTTCAGTTTCAGTGGGGCAATTCATTTACTTATTTTAAAATATTACCTTCATGAAGCTCTTACACAGGGTCTACCATTAAAGTTCCTGCTACCTTTGGCAGGAGGTGGGTTTTACAAGTATGAAGAGCGCCATGAAAAGACAGTTTCTTCTGCAATAATTGCATCTAATTAAGGATTTCAAGTTTTCTGAAAGCCTTGCTGTTCCCTCACATTCTGTGAGCCTTTCCTTCTTGGCCAGTATCATTCATAGACTTTTAAGAGAATAAGGGTGACTCTGCTAGTAAAGGTACCTGGGCCCTGGGGGCACACCCAGAGCCCTTTCTGGCCTTGCCTTTCCTGGGGTCTTTCCCCGCACCTGACCATTGCCCAGGACCTCACTTCAGCTCAGCCCAGGGCTACCAGGCCCTGTCCTGTGCCATGTGGCAGGGTCAAATCTGCCCAAATCTGCCTCTCCTTGTTTTGCCTTGCAGCTGATTTTTGCAAGATACTCCTTGGAAACCAGTTCAGTTTTAACCTTGCTGATATGATGTCAAATGTCAAAAATATTTCTCTTCTAGAAAAAAAAATGATGCTACTACATATTCTTTTTGTTTTTCTTCTGATTACATGATTTGAAAAACTGTACTTTGTGATAAAATCAGGTAAAACAGAATAAAGACTTCAATTTCATGTGCAGTTATTATAATGTCCAAAACAAGAGGGAGAATTATATGGATAATATACTGCAGTATACACCAATGTTTCCTTCAGAATGCTTCTTTCCTACACGTGAACTTTCTTCTCCTGTACGGGGTGCAACAAGCCTAGCATAGACATAGGAAACACACACAACACAGACACTGCGTCTAGTTCAATCTCCAGTGTTAATAGCTGCCTTGCTGTTTGTTACACTGCTCTTCTGAGGCATTATATGATCTCAGGCATTGGTTTTAAGGTGTCAGATAAGGGTTCTGCAGAACAGAGTTTTGCATTCACCCTTTGCAGATATTGTTGCACCTTCATTGCCACATCTGGGAGACTGAATAGCACAATCGCACGCTTGATTCTGTACTTCTTGACACCCACTGAAATCTCATTTCCAGAAATATATATGTACTGCTTTTTGGTCTTTGGCAACAGGAGAACATGGTTTTCAGGACAGAAGAAATAAACAGCCAGCATGCCAGGTGATCACAAGGAATACTAGCTTAATCTCTGATTTGCAAACCTTTATTAGTAGTGTTATTTAATCTGGTATTAATTTAAGAACGTTCAGATGATTTAGCTATAAGAATTTATCATTTTAACCCAATAGATCTTCTTGTTTCTATTATTGCCTATGCTTTTGTCATCTTCCCAGCCATGATTCAGACTATTCAGATGACAAAACAGCCAGAAGTAGCAGACAAAGTAATGAATATAGCTTATAATCATTGCAACATGCAGTAAATAAATAATAGCTGATAACAACTAATAAAAAAATGCCAATAAATGATTAGCCCAGAGTTTATGTGGAGCAAGCTCACATTTTAAGTTCAAAAACTTTGAGTTTCTCTTTGATAGTTCAGCAACTTTAATGGCCAATGATCACAATGAAAAATCAGGAATGTACTGGGCTGCAACTCTGTTTTGCTCATGCTACAAACCGCAGGCACTGTCCTGCAGTGTTGAACTGGTCACTCCTTTCTGGGACAAAGTAGTGGAGCAAAATAAAAGAAACCTCATCAATAGGGGAATGCCATGGGATTAAATGCTACGAAACAGTTTCACACTCCCAGCTATTACCAATTCCATCTGAAAATACAAAATGTACAATGCTTTCCCCTCTGCAGAGTCTCTCAAAACGCTGACAATTATATTTGGTCAAGTTTGAAACACAGGTCAAGTGGGAACGGATGCCTTTCTGTGTCCTTCAGGAGTAAGTGCCTGGGACCCAGATTGATTGCTAACATTGCCCATGTGTATGACTGAGACACACAGAGGTTATTTATAGATGCCAGAAAGCAGAATTTTAAGCTTGGAGGTAATTCTTACACTTCAAAACATGTTTCGGAACTAAATATTTAAATTCCCTTTTCCCTAGAGAAAAAGAAAAGAAACTCAATAAATTTTCCCTGTGGAAATTTGATTTTGCAGAAACTGCTCTTCTGTCAAAAAGATTGTATTGAAAAAGCTGTTGAACTGCTCTGGGTGCTCACATTAAAGTAAGGAAGAGAATATATATCTGCTTAAGTATTTCATACGAATGGACAGAAAGCCTTAGACTATTTTTCAAGAACAGAACAATTCACTTTCAAGGGCATTTATTTCTTTGCATCAAATTTGAAAATAAACTAATCTTCCTTTTGGTTTTTTTTAATAGTATAAATTTTTTTCAACTTTAGTATTAGACTTTCTTTTAAAAAGAAAACAGTCTAATTGTTTAAATAAATGCTCAGAATTGTTCTGTGTAGCAATGTGTGAATGAGGAACTAACAGAACATAGCTCACAAAGTTTGCTGTTGAATATTTTGCAGTAAAGAAAACACATCAGGTTTCCCTTCATATAGGGTTAAGACCATATGAATGAATCTTTAGGATAAAGTGTAGCTGATTTCATTTATTGCAACATGTTTTAACTTTTGTCATTTGTTGCTTTTTCCATTGGCCATGTGCTGTAAGTTTTTTCAGCTGTTTCACCTCCTTCTCCAGAACATGTTTTTTAAAGGTCTGAAAATAGTGGCTTTTCCCTGTGACAGTAAAATCCTCATTTATTAACCTACAGCAGCTAAATCACTCTTTCAAAGAATGTGGCCAGAATTTAGTAACATGAAGAACCCCTGCCAAGGAAAATTCAGTGGAAGTATAATGATTCTATTGGATGGTAACAAATACAGATACTTTCACAGTACCACTTTATCTGTTTAGAGAGACTGTGTAAGGCAACTGTCTGCCCAGAATTTACCACTCACCCAAGGAACAACCTTGACTGAGGTGTCTGACCCTCTCTCCCCAATGATTTCTCCTGCCATTCTTTGTCTGCTTGGCTTCTTAAAATAATTCACACTTTGTCTTATGCGTTTGTGTAGCATCTTTTCCACAGTCAAATTCTGCTCAGAGCTGGAGTGAACTGGTGAAATCAACCTATACTTAATGAGGGTAAGAGTTGTTCTGCAGAAATACCAAAAATTTAGAACCTTAAAAATGGCAATTGCCACTATTAAAACATTAGTCTTCTTGTGTGGGAAATTGTGCAGAGGAGAAACAAATCTGTGGGAATTGCTCTGAAGCCTACAGGCATTACACCCTGTTGATATGCTATGTGCTATGGATTTTGCCCTACTGTGAACCTAACTTTGCCTTTGAGATGTGGTTCAGTTGTGCTATGATTTGTTTGAATGGGACAGCGAGTCGTAGCTGACTGGATGCTTATGAGGTTCACTGCAATGTCCTCTTGGCTACTTTTCCAGTTTCTGTGGACCAGTCTAGGGAAGACAACAGGTGCCTCCTACTGTCGCCGACGTCCCCCTGGCCACTGCCGAGGACGTGGGCTCTGGAGGGGGCCCTGCGCTCTGAAGAGTAAGGCTCTGGTGCTCGCGGGTGGGTCGTGGTAGAGGTGAGACCTCTCCAGGCAGGCACACAGGCGGGGCGCAATGGAACGGCGAGCAGAGGAAATAAAGAGAGCCGAGAGGGGGTCTCCTCCAAGTCTCCTTTAATCACAGGGGAAGCAACAGGAGCCTGCATCGGAGAAGGGAGGAGGGAGATCACTCAGGAGAATGAGCTGTGCACTGAGTTATAAGGGGCACGAAACTGGGGCGGGGTCCAGGGTTGCAACCAATAGGGGAGCATCTGAGGGGAGGGTCTGGGGATCCAGGGTCCAATCAACGAGCTTGAGGGGAGAGTACAACATATTGACAATAACTTGAACCAATAGGGTGTCGAACAGAATAGAAGCTTCTGGAGAGAGGGGAGGGCCCTAGACCTCCGTCCCCCCCATGGAGCACTCCTCGAACGAGGAGCTCTCATCTCTCAGGGTGGAGTCTTCTTGATGGGCAACTGGGAAGACTGAGGTTGGACCTCCCACGTCCTACCTCTTGGGAGTCAAGGCAAGGCAGAGCACACAGGTAGCAGGCTTCTTTCTATCTTCAGTGAGGTGTGGGCTGTTCACTGCCACCTCCCACTTGAGATCAGCCCTGTCTGTGGAGCACATTTCTTCCTCTCCATCTGTATCTGCAGTCAAAGAGGTTACTTCAGTGCCCTGGAAGAATGGACCAGTGACCAAGGACCTCATCGTGATCAGCTCTGCCTGATCAAAGAGGCAATCACTGCCTCTTACTTTTTGCCTACATTTTGCCTGTGTGAACCATTCTTCATTTGAGATAAACTGATTGACTGATAGCAGCAATTTTGGTGGAGGCCTGGTGATTGCTCAGAGCATGCTTCTTCTCAGAGGTGACCAGCAGAGCATGGAGATCCTGGGTTTGATTGAGGAGTGGCCATTTTGAGTGGTTCCTGCTCTGGTGAGATGCATGTTTGAAATCTTGCAGTATTAAATTTTTACAGATTGGAGAACTGCAGTGCAGCATATGTAGAGATCATGAACTCTTCCTGCTGTGGCCACAGACTTGCAGAGCATGGCTCAAGTTTTGCCAGTCTCATGCTCACAAGACACAAATTAAAGACTGACTCCTTAAGCCTTCTGCTTCCTGACACCACATACAGGATAAATTACCTCCATGCTCTGTGGCTTGTTCCTGGTCTCATTCTTTCTCCCATTGGAAAAGCATTTTCAGAACCGCTTTCCACAGCACATCACATCATAATGGAATAAATTTTTTTGTTCAATTTTTTTTTTAAATGGACATGCTGGGAAGTAGATTTGTATTTGGTTTTGAATTATGGCTTTCTCAAGCCTAAATATATGAGAAATTCAAACATTGCTTATCAAAAAAGGAATAATTTCAGTGCAGTGTCAATACTCTGAGTTCATCTGCAACAAATCTGTGCAGCCAGAAAACTTGGTATCACTCTTTCAGGCCTGTAACCTAGGCTCCAGGCACAAGTAGATGGAAATGATAGAATGATAGAAATAATCAGCTGCACAGTGAGGCATGTCCGCTGCAGTGTTTCCATATGCCTGCTAGCATGTATGAAAATTAACTGGACCAAATCAGATGGGTTAGAGCGAGACTTACTGGGTGTTTAGTGAGTCAGTGTAACTCTTGGGAATGCTCTCTGTGAGACACCCAGGCCAGAAAATGCATTTGCAATTGTGCAGTTGCCCTGGAGTGATAGCAGGATATACAGGATAACTCAGTTTGCCAACTTGTTACTGGGCAAAGCTTCAAGCTGCTCTCGATTCTGACCTTCCCTTCAGTTTTGGTTACTCTGACATCTATGGGAAGTGTCACAGATGACATCTGGAAGTGCTGAGCGAACAAACCGGTCTGAAGCAGGCACAAAATGAGAGCAATGAGAGGACTCTGTATCCTGAAACAGCCTTCTAAGAGCTTGCTTTGACCTGATCAGGTGTGCAGCCTGAAGGGGCATTAGATTATCTCACTGGATCTCCCAGTTCAAATGGTCTCTTAACCCAGCTCTGCTCTATTACCCAGTAACCCTTATACTGAGGGTTGGAGGGTTGACTACCATTTATGTAAGGTTGGCCAATCAAATACCTTCCAGGCATCCAGTGCTGGCTAAGTTTCCAGGAGACAGAGGCTGTACCTCCACGGTTTGATCATTCAGAGTGTTAAATGCTACTTTATTTATATTGCCCATACACCTGTCTTCAGATATTATTTTCTGTTAGACTAAATGGGGACTTTATTGGGTTCTTTGGGATTCATCATCCAGTCATCAATCTAGTCTCCATGCCACTTGTCAGCCTATGCCTTATTAAAGAATCTGAATGAGTCACAGAATTTTCTAGTGTATCTTCTCTAGGCTTCACATGAAGCTTAAGACTTTTTTCAAACTTTAAATTTCCGATTTAAAACTGTGTGCACACGACCTGAACACATTTCCCACCATTAATCTTTTCTGTGTTCTGGGACATGTCATCTCTTTAGCCCACCAAGTTACAAAGCTGAAACTAGATTCCTCCTGGCATTGCACTGAGAGGTCTTGATTAATTTCTCTTCATTTTATACCCTTGAACCTTCTTCTGAGTCCCTAGATTCCAAGGTGTCATCTCTCATGCTGCAGATGTATCTTTCCTGCTTCTTAAATGTAAAGATGTAAAACAGTGGATCCAAATAAGTAAGCTGCCCAGATAATTTTGAGTGTCTTATTCTCATCATCAGACGAATTATGTGAAAAATGCCTTCTTTGGAGCATTAGAGAAGAGAAAAATCTTCATTGCATAAGTGCACTTGGGATCAAAAAACTGGAACAAAAATATTTGTAGATATTCATAGATTCTCATCTGGCATCTTATCCCTGGATTTCCAAGGAGGTGTGAAGGTGATTCATTAGTATGTGGAACATTGCAAAGCCTAAATAATTAGAAATTTAAAGGACTGTCTAACTAAAACTATAACCGCTTGTATTTAATGCACAGTTTGTGGATAAAAAATAGATACAGTTTTGCTGATTTTCAAGCTATACTTTTTCTTCCCCCTTTTCTCCCTCCCCAATTTCGTAAAATTTACTGAGGTGACACATGAACATTTTCACATTGTGATTACCATGGTTAAAACATGCAAATTCAAGGAGTGGTTGCAGAGAAAGAGAAACGGAACATTACTTTAAAAAAAATCCCAGACATCCCAGAAAGCAGTCAAATATTTATGCAAAATGAGTGTAGCTTTATACACTGGCACCGAACAACACAATGCTCTGTCTCACACAATACTGTCATTCATGTGCGTACATACTGCCACAGGCAAAAGCCCCACACAATGTATTTTTATACAATTGCTACCATATTTCATTACAAGTTGCTTTTTTAATTCCCTTATGCAGGGGATTCTCATGATAGAGACATTCTGTTTCCCCAGAGTTTCCTAAAACGAAGAAGGGTTGCAGTATAGAAACTAGAGAAAATCGTGGAATAAAACATTAAATTTCAGTTTTAAACAGCATTAGCAAAGAATAATGTTATACAAATAACAAAGGAGATCGAAAGAAACTTTTTCTTCCCTTAGGAAAACACACTGAGTTCTATTGTGTGTTCTCAGAGCTATCATGTAAGCAATTAAAAATACAATGCAAAATAGAAGAATTGCTAGTATTAAATTTACAATACACAGCATATTAGGACCTTGAAATCTGTTAGTGTAAATTAGAACTGGAGCATACCTCTGCAACTGGAACACAGAGCAGAATGCCCTTTCTACCCCAACAAGCAAATATCTGGTATCATCCTACTTACCCAAGTAACAAGTGATATGATGACAGGAACTACTCAAGTAGTGCCAGGGGAGGTTTAGATTGAATATTAGGAAAGATTTCTTGACTGAAAGTGTTGTCAAACATTGGAACCATCTACCCAGGGAAGTGGTAAAGTCATCAGAGGAGATATTTAAAAGATGTGTAGATGTCATGCTTAGGGACATGGTTTAGTGGTGGACTTGGCAGTGTTAAGTTAATGGACTAGATAACCTAGTCAAGTTAAGGACTTGATGACTTTATAAGTCTTTTACAACCTAAATTATTCTACAACTCTACTTTGAAAGAATATCAAAAAGCAAATTTCCAAAGACTTAAAATTTGGGCAAGGCTAAAGAAAAGCATATGAAATGCTTCACCTTAGTTATCGTGAAAGCAGTTGTGATGCAGAAGCCATGGCTGAACACATGGCAATCATATGCACGAGTTGAATCCTGGACTGTGGGCTTTCTATTAAACTGAAGCCCTGTGCACATCATGGGCAGTCTTTACAGGTCATTGGTGGTACCTGGCCTCAATGCTCCTTGTTCCAGCACTTGGAAGGCCTGTGAGGGAGGAACAAATTACATATACAAGAAAATTATGAGGCTTTCCCTGTCATACCCTCCGAAACTGGACAGTCCCTCTTCACTCAGCATGCATTAGAAATCAGAAATATAGGAGCATTGTCTGGTTCTTTCCTGTACAAATAGACTGATAATTTCCTGGGGAAAAAAAAAATAAAATAAATTCTCTGTGGAAGCATCTAGTGAGGAACCAGCTGTTTGTTCTTCTCTGAGATACCAGAAACAATGAAATGATGAAATCTGCACACAAGACAAAGTCTGCTTCATAGATGAATAAAACATTGTTTTTAATTCCTCTGTGGGGGTTTTTCTGTGAAATCCAGGTGTCCTTTCCATTGAAACTCTCAGAAGAGGAAAAAATTACACTATTCATTACTCCAGGCACAGCATTTGCATAGAACACTTTTCATACTGTGGCTCTTGTCAAAATATCCGTCACTCTGCCACATCAGCTCTCCTCCACTATGTACTACTTGTGACACCCTGGCGTGTCTCCTATGTCCACTACTCTCCAGCATGCTCAATATCCTATACCATGCATCGCCTTCCCTTCTGTAAGATGGTTAAGATTTTTCTTCCTTCCTCTTCCTGGCAGCAATCTTATCCTGCTTAAAATCCATAAATCTGCATAAAAACTTCAGGTCTTTATTAGAAGGGACACACTGAATGATTTGAAAGTGGACTCCCTTTGTAGCGTTTTTTTGACAGATCATTTTTCTGACACTTTTCCCAGTGGTTCATAGATACTTGTTTCGGGGGGAATAAGTTTGTTTTGATAAATTACATGGCCTTCACAGAGATTTCAGTGTTATTATGAAGCATAGAATAGGTATGGTTTAAACAAGCCAGTTCCTGTAACTTCACGCCTTTTAAATGCACTGCTCCTCTTTTATATCCTCTTAAATCATTTATGTACACATCACCATTGAACATACCATACTTTACATTCCTCGTGTAGCGACACAGGACACTTACAACAATGCGAGCTAATTAAAGCTACAGGGTAAAACTCTGACCCTGTTGAAGTCAAAGGGAATTTTGCATCTTACTTCAATAGAGCAAGTATTTCACCCTGAGGCCCCTTCTGTCCCCCTCAGTCTTCCTGGCTGTTTGTGCAAAAAGTCCTGGAGAATATCAGGTCTCAGAGAGCCAATTAGCCAGAGACAGCTGTGTAACAAAGCTTCCTCAAGCCAATGTGGAGCGGGCAGCCCTCTGCCTCCAGAAGTCAGGCCCAGGCTGGAAGAGGTCTGAGCTGGGATGGAACTGTGGCTCCAGGTGGCAGCCCCCATGGTCAGAAGGTAAAGGTGGAGGAGCTGCTCTGCTGATGCAAGGACACAACTGGGCACAAGGCTATGTACAAGTCATTGAAGGTGAGGGGAAAGGGCCTGAAGCTGTGTCACCAGGGCAAGAGATCTGAGCACTTGAAAGCCAAATGTTTCCATAAGTGCTGTTTAAAATGACTACTCCTGACCAGGGGTCCCCCACCTTCCCCACTGGGTGAGACACACAGCTCCCTCCAGTTGCCACTGAGGAGCAGTACAAGATGGCATGTCTCCCGGGAAGGACCAGATGTCCTACACATGCAGAGGACATGGGAACTTTTCCTTTTATTTTCTGCTTTCCCAGGGACTCCTCAACACAGGAGACAGAGTAGGTTGCTGGCTGGAGAAATTACTCCTGCAGTGGCAATCCATTCCCAGTTATTCTGTGTCCCGTGGGGTCCTTCAGCCTCTCCCAGCTCATTCAAGAGAAGTGCATTTTCCATATAACAGGAAACAGGGTGTCAGGCAGGGCTAAACCAGTGGTTGACCCATCTCCATCTCTGCATGACAGAAATGAGATGCCACATGAGATCTCTAATCACCAACACCTCTGGCTCATGGTTTGTAAAGCTTTAAAATGTGACCTACAATGGTAAGTACTCGCATGTACAAACTCTCCAAGCTGATAGGTCCTGGGAGGGTGGTGGAGTGCTCTGAGTAGCCCAGTGGGGTTAGTTGCTCAAGTGTAAAGCCAGGTTTTGAAGAATGTGAGTGTATTCTAATCTGAAATATTGATTTAAAACTGTATTTCTCCCTGACATATTTTGTTTCAATGGAAAAGATTTTGGCATGATCTGGCCTTAATATTGGACAATACATTGCGGATCATGCAATGTCAGGATTGTACAGTACTTGCAAGCTCTTGAAAGCCTGGGTGGATATACTGGTACTCACAGAATAGTGCAGCTGGACTAACATTCCTGGACCATGGTTACACTTACTGTGAAACTGAACCTAGAGAAGGAAAAGGATCCTTGAATGTTCTATTAGATCAAGGCTTTTTGGAGGTTTTTCAGATTCTTAAGCCTTATGAAAATCTGAATCAGACATTGTTCACCTTCCAAATAGCTATGCCATTGCCTGAAGGCCTCCTTGGTGCTTGAAGTTCCTTGCTATTTTCACTTCACTTTTCTCTGTGGGAATTGAATGTGAACAAACAGTGTTCATTTTGGGAGTCTTGTATTGCGAAAGGTCAGGTCCAATTCTATAATTCTATGTATTCATCTTTACAAAGAAGTGTTGTGCTCAATCTGAACACAGAAAGATAATGAAAGCTCTTTAAACTGGTCAAAGGAAGACACGGACCCATTTATCCAGTTAATTTTGTTGTTTTAAGAATAGTGAAGTACTGCTTTTGAAAAACCTTTACTGAATTGCCTTGAGGAACCTTAGTGAAATCCAAATCAATACACTTGTAAATACTTAAAAAGCTGCCCAAACCATGATGGCATGAGGGTTTTTTGTCTCCATACTGCAATCATTGGAGAGGATGACATAGAAGACGAGCTCCACTGTATTCTTATAAAACATTTCAATTTTTTTTTTCTGAAATACTTTATCAACATAGGGGTATGTTAGTCAGAAAGCAGCTCAGAGTCAGAAAAATAAAATTAATAAAATTAATGACCATAAGTTTATCTATCCCTGACGGTGTTATTGATGAAATGCTGGAATATTCAGGATTGTTCGATAAACCATAAAGAAATAGCTCTATTCTAGGCCACCTCAACTGTGGAAGAGTTGTTTAATAATACCTTTACAAGTAAAGAGAGAAAATCCGTAAATCATAAGATTACATAAACAGACCTTACATTAGTTTTCTTTCTACTGCTATTGCTAGCTAAAAACAGTAATACTCTTTTCTTAAATGATGATATGTTTTGGGATGCAGTAAGAATTAGTTTTTCTTCCTAGGCAAGCACAACTGGAACACTATCAGAAGACCATGACAGATGGTCAGAGGTCTCTTATAAGTAGTACAATAACAGCCTTTATTCCTGGTTGTACAAGGAATAGGACTTCCAAAAAGGGATTTCAGGTGCATCCCAGTGAAAAGATTTTTAGCCAACAGGGAAGAATTGGCCACCATTTTTCCTGTCAAAGTCGCTCTTGATTACCTCTTGAATTTCTCAGGCATCTGAGGTGCAGAGGTCAGTGAACTTGCAAACATAATCAGCAGCAATGGGGTTAACTGAGTACAACTCTAGGCAGAAACTGTTGGGCCAAACTCGGTCATCTTCCACAAAATATCACCACCATGCCATGTACCTCATGGAATGGTCTTTTATCGTAACAAAGTATGATGCATTGAACCACATGACGTCTTGCCAATCTTAATTTCCATCACATGGCTGCTCTGCCTTTTGGGGGATAGAAGCAGCTATCCAGAGATACCAATCCCCACAATTCCAGGGACCTGCTAGGCACAAGCTTTGTCAAACTGAGTATATTCTGAATTGCTGATACCACCACAGTCAATAAGCTCATGGCTTTCAGTGTAAATGTAGAACTCATTTTACAGCAGCTCCAGCTAAAAGAGGAATTTTCATGGATTCAGCAAGGCACTAACAAGAGGCATTTTGGAAGTAGAGGACCTTTGACTGAAACGCTCATGCCAGGAGTATGACTTTCCAAAAGCCCCTTCCTCTGGAGAATGAACAGGTTTTTATTCACCACACTTTGAACAGATGAAAGAAAAATTGCTTTAATTCCATGCTGTAAGCAGTATTGCTTCCACTGTCAGTGGCATGGCTGGCATTTTCAATCTGACCTGTTCTGTAATCCTCTATGAAGGAGATGTCTCGCATGCGAAGCAGGCAGTGGGGAGCCTGAGGACAGTGGCACGGACTGTGATAAACAGTGAGCCACTAGTGTCTGCTGTACATTTGTGAGCTCCCAGAGCAGGACAGATGGATGTGCTGATGCGTTGTATTATGGGGACTGATAAAGAAAATGCAGTGCATCAGTCAAAACCTAAGTCCTTTTATGAAGCCGTTTGAAGTCAGTGGGTCAGTCAGCTGGAAGCACATGGTCAGTGCAAACATTCACTCTTCATAGCCTGTGATTGCTCTGCCATCACTTCCCAGATGGAATCCCCCTGCTATCACTTGTATGCTACACTTCCAAAAGTTACCTTCAAAATAAAAGGTATCATACCATATTGCTTCTTGAATTGACTGCTGTATTTATCTATTCCTTGACTGCTGTGAAGTATTGATCTCTTAAGATTAGATACGATCATACTTCTTCCTGTATTCTGTTGAAACTGTTGTTTCAAGGTTGCAAAGCCTTCAAACATGATCATATTTTGTTCTTGTAAGATGACAGTTACACCAATATGTGTTTTTTGATTAAGCAATGTGAGCAGCATCTTATTTTGCATACCTTGTTTGTGGCTTTTTTAATGAAAGGCTGAGATATAAATAGAGTCATGCACTTGGAAATGTAAAATCTTATTTCCTTTCTCATATATGTCATACTTTTCTGATGAACACCACCCAAACCCTGGTCTCCTTGACTGTCGAAAAGATTGAATTGCATCATTGGATGAGGATGGTTCTGCTGCCCAGTCAGTCATCTCCAAAATGCTTGTTCCTTCCACTCTTTCTATGTATTATAATGAAGTGCTCTGGAGTAATCTAAATTATGTAAATACTCTTTCCTATCAACTATGCTTCTCATATATTCCCTCAGAGCAAGATTAAATCAGCGAAGGAAGTGTGCTTGATATTCCCTCTAAAATTCTATGCACTTAAGCTGTACTTTTTTGTGGCTTTTCTACTGGAATGAGTTAGGCAAAGCAGAATTAACCTTGTCAGTCACCAAGTCAGTGTCTATGACACAGAGTGCTGTAACTAAGAATACAGAAATAATAAGAGAGCCCCAATGCATTCACCCTCCACTGATTTCTGCATAGAGTATGTAAAGTCCTTTGAGGTGCTCTGAGGAGATAGACCCAATATAAATGTAAAGTAATAGTTAGCAAAGAAAAGCCTTTTTGCCTGGAAGCGAAGGGCAAGGGAAAGTATTCTCAGGCAAAAAAAAATGTTTCATGCCCAAACCCATGGATGGTGAGGGAAGCTCAGCACAAACCTCAGACACAGAAGTGAAGCACTGAGCTGCTGACTGGAGTGTGTGGACTGAGCAGGAGTCTGAGTAAAGGAAACTGTCTGCTTTAGCACAAAGCAGAGGAAAGGGGAGAGACCAGAAAGATGAAATGACTTAGAAGAGAAAGAGCATGTACAAAGAGATGTGAAAACTGAGTCCATGTGGTGGTAAACCAGCCTGAACCCTAGAGAACAACTGCCAGATCTTCCTGTTCTGGCTAATTTAGTCTGGTAAAGGCAGATGATAAATGGGAGCAAGGCAACCACGTGCTTACGAAAGTATGGTATCTGCCTTTCTGCTGATATAAGACCACAGGAACACCCTCTGCATTAGAAAAGGGAACAATTTTAATTTTATATGCACCCAATGTCTTTCTCTCAGCTGTCTAACTCCTGAGCATATACCAACCCCTCCAGCCCCAGTTGTTATTCCAGTCATGTGTTCTCAAACAAAGGGTAGGATGGATGCAGAACACAGCACTTGGGGTGCTTCTGATGATGTTCTTGAAGTGGAGAAAGACTAACTTCTTCTCAGACTGAGGCAATCAGAAAAAAAGGGGAAGAATGAGGTGAAGCATCAGTTATGAACTGTTTTGAATGATATTGTTAGATATCAGTATGTGAGAGAGTGCAAGGGGTTCTGTGTCAGAGACACCCTCCCAGCCTGGCCCATGCTGCTATTGAGCACAGATAGTAGTTGAGATAACAAATCAGAAATCCTATCGTTGGCTTCAGCACACTGACATAATCCCAGGACTACTGTGGCATCTGGCATTAATTTGGGAACCTCTGCATCACACCTCGTTGCATGGTAAAGACAGGACCATGGCTCATTGGTTACCAGGAGCCCTACCAGGAGCTCCACCAGTACAGTTCAGTGATACATTTGCTCTAGAAACTCATTTGAGTTCGTCATTAATCAGGCTATTCCTGGAGTAACTTGATGAAAACTATTCCTGCAGCACACTTAAGAGAGAAGACAGATTCTCTGAAGCAAGAGATGATGTTTTTGAATTTTTTTAAACCAAGCAAACAACAATTTCCAAAACGGTAGGGGTTTTAACATTATCAAACTTTATTTTCCACTCTCAACTTTGTGTTTTGAATTGACTATGTTCCTACTTGGTAACTCCAAATAAATGATGCTCTTTAGGCTTTGCAAAATCCACAGACTCATGCCACCTACCATAGAGCTCTGTTGTGGTGGGATGTTCCCCAAACTGAAGATAAAGTGCGATGTGATAACCAGTATGTTATCATTAGTAACTAGCCATTTCAGTTTTGTGGTGCTGTTTTCTTGCCACATCTGGTTAATGGAGAAAGGCAGTCCTGAACACTCTGTATGGGAGCTAGGGGTGCAGTATCCCTCTTTTTTAGGAGCAATTTCTTGCAAAAACTTCAGTGTAACTCAAACAAACATCTAATTGTTAATGCAGAGCTGATTGGCATAAACGAAAGTGCCTATAGTCAGATGGAGGGTCCAGCAAGGCTCCATGCATAAATGTTTCCAGAAACAGATGACCAGAAGATCTGTCCCGTAAAATTTATGAATTAAGTAAATATAACTTTCGTATCAGAGACCAAGTACTCTCCATTAATGCTGGAGCATATGACAAATCTGAATGTTTCTGGCAAGCTTTTCTTAATTCTGTCTAATAATGACTAAAGTGATGAAAGAATCCTTTGGTGGAAGGAAAGGAGATAAACTGAGCAAAGCAGGAGCTTCAAGGAGAACATGTAATTTCAAAAAGGCTTGCCTTCCTGATCTTTAACAGAATAGCCTAGTTTTCATTATAAAATGTTGCCAAATTAGAAGAAAAACATCTCAAAATACTCTTTGTTCTGTGAATGCATGTTTGTGTAACAGCAGCAGCATAGTTATTCTGTGTCATCCCTTGTTGACGAGACTATTTGAGCTCCAATAATGGAAAACTATCCTGTTGATTTGCTTCAGATTAACCTCATCTTCTTGTCATACTACAGGTATTTTCCATTACAAGAAACAAATATATGGTGATAGGTATATGATTTTGATAAAGTCTGACAAATATTTTAAAACAGCTGCACAGCTGCTTATTTTATTTTAGAAAAAAACAATAGCATCACAAAATGACATCTGTCAGATGTCTTTGGTAATTTTATCATTAGGTGTTGTCATGACTTTCTACATCTGGCTACAAGCTACGAATGCTTTTTTTCTGTGTTATAATTTTGAATAGCTTATAATTCTAAACCAATCAGTAAGAAGAGCTGAAAATAGTGAAATCACCAGCAAAACTAACATTAAGGACTGTAAATAATTGCTCTTACCAATTGAAATATGTTAGCTTCAGACTACAATAATTTTGTATCCCAGGTACAGAGCTGCTGATTGCTTCTTTTGTGCTTTCCCCTTCAGATGTAGGACCTGGGAAAAGTGAGTTATTCTGCTCCTAGAAGGACAGTACTAGTGTCACAATGCCGACAGTTTCAAAGCATACAGAGGTACACACTTGTATGGTGTTTACTTTATACTTAGTAGTTACCAGAAGAGACTCAAAGTCAGCAATATTTTTGGCTATAACAAGACTAAGCTCTTCAGTCCTTTCCAACACAACCATAACTTATGCAACTGAAACTCTGGAATCCTGTTTCAGAAGGCAAGCTCTGTACTTAAACTGAATAGCTGTTGAAATCCTCTGTTTATCCACATCCATACCCAGGTTCTGTGGTGGGCACAGTAACTGCAAATAAAATACAAACCCACTTGTGCTAAACGCTACCAGCACAGGGTACTGAAACTTGAAGGCAGTCTCTGCTCTTTTTCTACAGATTTGCCCTTTTAACACCTTTTGTTTATCAAGGGATGGAGAATGCTTGACTGGTAACAAACTCTTGTGGTTTAACCCCTTTGGACTGCACTGTGCAGCATAATGTTGCATTGTGTTTGTCTAGGTTGGAGCCAAGTCACTGGGGAGAGACCTCGAACAGAAATGGGACTATGTGAAAAGCCTTGAGATGTCCTCTACTTTCCATAATAATACTGACTTCAGAGATGATTTTGAAACTACCAGCAAAACTTGTCAGGGAACCTGCAGGTCTTGGTCTGGAATGAAAAAAAAATACCCAAACAAACAAAACCTATGTGTCTAAATGACAAACCTTATCTCCACTACAAACATAGAAGGAGCTGGTAAATAATGCAGAGCCTTTTAAAACTGAATCCTTTTGCTGTCTGATGCCTCGTTGGCCCATGTGACAACATTTTCTGGTCACTTTCCTACTATGATCAGAGAAACATCCAAAAAATGCCATCTAAAGACTCCAGTACCATGATTAGCAGTTAATGGGCCACCCTCAGAAAACAGAAGGGTTGAACAGCAAGCAAGGCAGAGCTGAGTCCTCTGATGTGATACATCTGAAATAAAATTTCCCTCCCTTGACAGAGAACAGGAAGGAAATTTACCTTGTCTCCATCCTCTCCACAGGTGTATCACCATCATGCAGTACCAGCTGACCAGCTCATGGGATGTGAGACTGACAGAGACCAATTGCAGACCACAGTAGCTGAAAATAGGACTCCTCCTCTTGTTCCCACCATGTCTGCAATCCCTGAGCACTGAACCAAGCTTGCTCCTCCAGTTTATGAGTGCCCTCTCACACATCCATGACCCCACTCTAGCATACATTTCCTTTGTCCTACCTGTGTGAGGGAAGAACTTGGAACCAAATGAGGGTTTCTATTATTTCCACCTTGGGAGATTTAGTGCATTTTTAGTGGCATTATCTGTCAGTCCAGGCACGAAAGTAAGGTCAGATCTATTCCTAGGGCCCTGTTGGAATCTATAACTGCCTGATTTGTGCTCTAACCATATGTGACACCCACCGAGTGAATTTATTGTAGCAATCACTTTGAGCATATCTCAAGGATTTCATCATGATATTTTCTTTCTTGCAATGCCAGACAGAGAACAACAGCACGGAATGAAATGCACAGAACTTCTCCTCTTATGAAAGAGAAATGAAGGAACAGAAAACAGGCTGAATTTCTCCAGGGTAATTTTATGTAAAAGAAAGACCAGAAACATCCTTTAAGGCCTGAAATGTCAAGCTTGTAAAAATAGTATTCTTGGGAGTTGTATTTGATCATTTGTTAAATACTGTGATATAAAATGTAGAAATCCATGTGTAATGCTTCAAATCCCTAATCTGGTTTAAAAGGTCAGTTGAAGCCTAAAAGGACTTGACATTTTCCCTTTAAAAATCTGACTTTTTGACTCAGAGCTAACAACATTTGAGCCTGAATGACCTGGAGGATAAATACAAAAGCTGATTTCAATTGAACTATTTAGAAAGCAGGGGATCTTCTAATTTGTAAGATAGCATTCAGGGAGGTTTTTCCATTAAGAACTCAATCGACTGAAAAATTATTTCCTTGGGTATTCCACAATCTTTCAATGCTTGTGTAAATTTTACACAGGAGGGGGCAGCGAGTGAGGCTGAAGATATATATAACACAATGCCAGGAGAGCAGAAAACCTCTTATGAAACAGAGGTAACTGGTATTTGCCCCAAAAAGATGTACCCTTTTCACCTCCTCCTTCACTGTCTTGGCAGACTGGGTCTGCTTCAAAATCTTTCATGTCCAGTGCAGATGAAGCCTGCAAGCAAGTACTAATGTCTTGGTAAGAATGAGTACAGTCCTTTCCAGCAACACCCCTTCCCACAGACTTCATTTGGCTTGCAGTGAGTACTCCATGGGGGCTTGGCAGCTGCTTTCATGGAGGTGTGCTCTAACCACCTCCCTGGCTGTGTGGGTGTGGTTCCATGCTGAGCCTCTGGCTCTTCTGCCTGGCTCCAGCTACACCAGAGGTTCACAGTGGAAACTGAAAGCACAGTCCCCATTCTCTTCCCCAAGCCTCCACTGTTCTCTGATCGCCTCCCACCCTCATGCCCTGCAGTGTCAGACCTCCTCCTGCCTGCCTTGCACCTTCCCAGCCTATTTCACCAATGCAATGATGGAAAAACTAGGGATGCCTGGTGATGGGTCATCCCCACCCCTCGGGCTGCTCACACTCATGGGTGTTGGCCCTGCTGTGCACAGTCCTCCAAGCGCCCCGAGAGGCAGAGGGTGATGGAGGGGTGACATGCTGTGACACCTCACAAGCCCCCCACGGAGGCTCTGCTCTGATTGGGCAGGGTGTGAGGGTCCCTGCTTTCTCTGGACAATCACCACGTGGCTCCCTGAGGTGTGGGACTGGGACCATTGTGCCACACTGACACCCTTTAGACAAAGCACACCCATCAGCCACCCTCTGGAACAGAAATACCATTGATTTAACAGAGTGCTGTCCCAGGATGAATGTCTCCCAGCTTATCCTGGTGTTTGTTTTTGATAAATGCCTCAGTTTCAGCTCACATCTACCCAGCAGCTGGGGACTATTATGCCGTGACAACCTTCTATTCCATTGTGACAGTGTCAGATGCCTGAAAAGGATAATAGGTAGATATTTCTGCGCTTTGGATGTTAAGAAGTAAGTGGCATTTCTATTCCTTATTTAGTTACTTTATAATTTTAATTAATGGCTTTAGTGATAATTACCAGATTCCTATATTGATAAAAACTGGCACATTCTGCATGTTAATAATAGCACAAATTTGATATTTATGAACTGCTGTTCTTTTGCAAATACAGACATTTGGTAATCATCATTATGATGATAAAATTCATTAGAATTTGAGAAACAACCTATTATCCCTTCTGCCCATCATCTTTTAATTAAGTAACACAAAAAGATTTTATAAGTCTTTTCTACTCACACTGCAGAGTATTGTTTCTATAAGGCCGTCTTTATGTATCAAAATACTTCCATTTCAGTTTTGATAGACTTAATGAAAAGACCGAAAGAAAACTGACAGTAGATTTATCCAAAAATGTATTTCAGACATTTCAAAAATTTTAGCCATGCTTAGTTCAGCATACACTTGAATCTTGTTTGGATGTAGACTGGAGTTTGTGTGCAAACTGGAGCCATGTTAGAGTCTACAATATGATATGGTGTTTTGCAAAAGTGGAAAACTTTCACGATAAATTATTCTGCAGAAATTTCTAGCAGTATGAATGATGGAAAAATTGTGAAGTCAGTCACTCACATTAAAAGTTCAGTTGTATCTAAAAGGATAAGTAAGTCTCTCTTTTAATGTGGATTTGGCCAAAAGTCAAAAAAGTATTGGGATGGATTAGATTCAGACACATTCAAACAGTGCAGGCATTTGATGAGGTTCAGTCAGAGCTTTCAGTCCTGATCTGCTTCTGATCTACATCATACTTAAAAGTTGTAATCTGCATTTTGAATGACAAAAATATATACACCATTAAATTACGTGTTTTTTGGATATATTATATATTAATATCTGGAGAGAGCAGATTTCTTAAGTAATAAGAGTGTTTTGTTATTATGACCATGACCTTTAGGACTGCATCCACAATAGACACAGTTGTGGATGTAGTCCACACAAATCTATCACACAATTATTATTATTTGATAATATCCTAAATTTAAGTCTCATCTTGTAAAAACACACGAGAAGATACATTTTTAAAGCATTTATTTACCTGGCTTAACCAAAGACTCATACTATTTTCCTTTGATGCTACCTTCTGCTACAATCAGTAGAACCATCAAAAATACTTCTGAGAACATATTTTAAGAGTTCTTTTGTATTTTCCCTTTTTTCCTGATCATTATGGTGCTAGAGAATACTCATGTGCATAGCACAGCACAGGAAAATGTTTCAGGGAAAGATGCAGGCTGTGCCTACCCTATCTGTCTGCCTTCCATTCTTAACCAGGGCCTAATATACTAACACATCCCAGCAGATTCTCATGTATACTGTGATATATCATCACTGTGTTCAGCCAAGAGTGAAGGAAGCAATTTTGTGAGGTCACAGGATGGTCAATACTCTTCTATTCGAGCTTTTCTTGGGTTCATCCAGGCAATTTTAATCTCAAAAGGTTGTTCCCCTTTACATAGTTAATTCCTTCCTCTGAAAATCTGACATAACTCATTTGAAGAAAGCTACATAGGAGTTTCTTCTTCCAGACACAACCTGGTATCATACAGAGACTATGATGACACAATAACAGGCAAACTAATGAAAAAACCCCCACGAAACAGAGAAACAAAATATTTCCTCTTGCTTAGTCCAAACTTCACTCTCATGTTTGTTCGGAAATTACTGAGGATAGCTGGGGAAGTAAAATTCCCAATAGAAAATAAACAAACAAACAAAAAACCAAACAAAATACAACCACCCACCCACCCAACCAAAACAACAAAACAAAGAAACAAAAAACTCCCAAAACAAACTCTCCCCACTATTTTAATTACAAAAATAAGTGAAAATTCAAGAACTGAAATATTGTCCTAAATGCAAAGATTTAAGATTAAATGACATTCTGCACCTGGGATTTGCTTCCCTTCTGTTCCCACCATTTTCTGAGGGTTGACTTTCTCTGGCAAACTGGAGCATTCAGTGATGCATGAGAACCACTTTTATTTTTGAGGAGTAATGGTATTTAATGGAAAATACCACCTTGTCCATCCAAACACCAGAATGAGGCAACTGGACTGCAGCATTCAGGATGTGCTACAATTGTACCACAGAAGTGGGGTGGGAAAACAAAGTGAAACAGTTTGATCCCCAAACTGAGGCGTCTTCCGAAACATCTGCTTTAAAATAAACAAATCAAAGCACAGTTAGTTTTTTTCCGCCTTTCTCTAAAAATCATGTAGAATCACAAATTTTAGATGAATTCTGTGATAATCTGCAAATCAAGAAAAACCTGCTGGGTGAAAACTTTCCCATCCCTAAGTTTCAGAGCCTTAAGTTACCTGGAATAATGCTGAATTTCTGTGCAAACATTTTACACAATTCTTGATAAATACACAATTTTTTTGCTTTGAAATGGCAGATAAAACAGGCTATTTTAGCACAGACAGTCTGTTCAAGTACCATCTTTCACTAATAATAATAAAAATTGATGGAAATATGATTTATATCTCCAAAAATTTCCAAGGCACTGCCAAATGTTGTCTTCAAGCACCCTGCTCGTAGGCAGCCACTATAATGAAAGCATTCCCAACATCTTTCCAATGCAGCAAGCAGGAATAATGTAATACTCTTCCTCCAGATGCATTACATTGTTAAGCACTTAATCTCAAGGACCTTTTTGAAGTTCAGATAGTCCTACTTTATTCATCATCTAGTGTTTAGTTTAAAGCAACAAATGATTGAGCTGAAAGTCTTTCAGAAACAAAATTCCTTTTTTTCCCATACATAAACAGAGTTGCAGCCTTTGCATTTTTCGCCATCTGGCCCGCAGTGTGAAATGACATTAGTAGCATGTCAGGTTTATTCCCTTTTCAAAGAGAGAAATAAAGAAAGCATAAGAAAGAAAACGCATAATCCTAATCTATAGTATGAAGAGTATTAAAATGAAACATCTGCCTTGCTGAAATGAGTGGATGAACTCTGAAGTCTACAAGCTGCTGGAGTTCGTCAAGTACGTGTTTACACTGCTGACTGTTGTAAATTTGCAGGATGATGACAAGAAGTCCACAAACTAAAATATCTTATTCAAATGTTTTTAAACATCTGTTTCAAACAGAAAAGGCCAGAACAATGAAGTGGCAGAGTGATCACAGGCAGACCGGGGAGGCAAAAATGTAACTTGGGTTACATAATAAAAGACGATGGCAACAGAGGCTTGTAACTGCAGCCACCAGCTTGTGCTCTGAAGTCGGTTGACTGGAGTGCTGAGAGGGTTGTGCCTGTCTTCAAACTGTGTGACTTCATCCAGAGTAAGGACAAAATATGGTCAAATGCTCCTTAAAAAGTCTGCTTTTGCTAAAACACCTGCTGATTACAAAGCCAAATAAATTCCGCGCTCAGGAGAGCAGCTTTGAACACCTTCAGGAAAGAAAGATGTCAGATTTCTCAAGAGCTTTGAACAACCAAGAAGCACTTGAGCAATGAGATTATATTGTTTAGCAAACAGACTTTGTCCTTGCTATTGACGGGCTTTTGCTTTGCAGGACTTCAGATTAAAGTCTTAGGACACAGATCTTTTTTTATCACCAACATGAACTTGAGATGTTGCCATGTGCTGAACAGTAATCTTTATTCTCACCCTAAAAAATACAAAGAGGATTAAAAATAAGGTGTTAGTTTTTTTTGCTTCTCACTCTTTTGAGAGGCAGCCAAGAATGAAGCAAAAAAACCCCAGTATCTTCCTGGTCAGTACTCTTTTAAAACCCAATTTATTAAAAAAAAAAAAAAAATATATATATAT
>VZRR01000598.1:1307545-1513497 GCA_013398015.1 Oreocharis arfaki
TATATATTTGCTTCTTAATTGTCTTTGTGATATGATATAACATTCTTCTGAAAATCACCAAAGTCCTTTGGAGAGTGCTGAGGCCTAAGCACTTTTGATATGAAGCAGGGATTGATATAAATCTTGGATTTTGATATAAATCTGGGATTAACATAAATCATTAGCTCTAGCAAAATTAAAATATTGCACTTTCTTCAAAATAACTTTGAACTGATGGAGTACAGTGCCAGGAAGCTGGGCAGGGTGACCATGGCAAAATACAGCCATGGCATAATTATGGCCAGGGCTGTCTGCAGCATTTATTGTTAGCACATTCTCCCATCCAGTTTTGGCACATGTCAGTCAGCAACTAGTGCGCAGGAGTGCTGAGGGAGACTGAAAGGAACTAGGATTGCTCCCAGAGGGATTATGTTGGACAAAACTGTTTCTGTTTTATTTTTGGGAAATAGAAGGCAAAGTGAATTATATTTCATTATATGGATACGAGATGTGCCACTCACTTTGAAAGTCAGCAAATAGTCCTTGGCCATTTTTATTTCCTACTATCTGTATGATAATTTATTCCAACTAGCATTATCACAAGCAGGAGAATTCTACTGTGTATTTGATTAATCTGAATGATACAATAGCATATTTGCCCCACCGCTCCCCCACATTATCTTGGGAGGATTAATTCCTAGCAACTTCATGTTTATACACCGGGGGTAAGGACATGTGCTCGTGTTTGTAAAGGAATGACAATATTGCCGACCTCATCAGTACAGAGCAGGGTGAACTGTCCACCTGCAAAGGAAGTGTGTGTTCCAGGAGTCCTGTCCAGGCTGCTCCTCCAGGATGTCCAACCTGGGCGCTAAAACATAGATATAGATGGAGTTTCTTGGGGCAGTCACACAGCAGCACGACCTAAATCAATGTTAGATCTTCAAGGAGGGGAAGTAAGATGAAAGCATGAAAGGGAAGAGGGGTGATTTATAAGCTAATGATAAAAGAATGAATAAGGCTCCCTCATCCATTGCCCACTACAGGGTAGCACAGGTCTTTGTTCTGGAGACATAACTCAAGATACAATTTATACCAAAGAATGCAGTTAAGCCTCATAGCTGAGCTTATATTAATCTTTAACATAGTTACCTGATTGGTTTCAGACAGCTTTTATTATTATCTTTTTAATATTAGTGCCTGATTTATTGTATCTCCACATTATCCCAGCCTTGCTAAACTTACAGTTAGCACTACTGATTACAGGTTTTATTCTTTACTTTCAGGGTTGTTGCCCTAGAATTCCTTTCAAGGGGAGGATCCCAGTAGCAAGTCTTCATTAGACTATCTATGTAAAATAAATTATTTTCTCAGGGGCCTGGTATGAAAGTTTAATAGTGTGGCTATCCCTTTAAAGGACATCTTCAGCTTCTTTGTACTTGCTCACAGTCAGATCCAAGGCTAAGGATTCGGCTTCTGTAGCATTTCACTTCATCTTTCAGGGTGCCTACAAACCTGGGCTATATCACATAGACACAGCATAGAAAAATAACAGCCCATATAGGAAATAACACAAGTCTTATAAGTGGTTTAGATAAAGTATATCTAAAATAACTCAAATGAATAAATGACTGAAACAAATAATAATAATTAATTCTGTAAAGAACTTCTTTATCTAGGAGGTTCTTAATAGACTTAGGAGGATTCTTCATAGACTTAATACCATTCTTCATATACTTAAAACCATTATTTGGTCCCATAAATACCTTTTTAAGCTGAGGTTGAACCGAGAAGTGGTGGTCATGCACTCAGAGAGGGAATTTCGGTGGAAAGCAAGCTAGAATTTTACAGAGATACAGGAATGGATTGTTCATAAAGGTGTTAGGGTCCAGCAGTGAGTTAGGCAACTTGCTTAAAAGAATCTTCAGCAGCAGTAAGAACCAGTGGTTTGTACTTACTGAAGCAAAGGACTGCAATTTTCAATACTTCTGGTTAGCTGCCCCAGTCTTGGCTCTGTTTCTGATGAAATCATTGCTCTTGAGCACATGATCCCAAGGTAATGTGAAAAAAAATTTTCTCCATCAAGGTGAAATTTTCTCCATCACTTTTTAATTAATGTTATTTATTTCAGTTGAATGTAGTACCCTCTTCCATCTAATTGCTCATTTATTAGGAAAAAAGTTTGTTATCATGAACTTACATAACAGATTTTCCAGCTCCTTGGTTGTCACTGAGCAGTGTTCATAATTTAGCCTAGAGCCCAGCCTCAGCTAAAAACACTGGAGTGAAATCTTAAAGTCTGAAAATTTAAGAGCTTAAGGGATATGTGGAGTTGTCATTTACTTAGTAAATCTATTGCTCAAAAAACCACAAAGCTTACACAATTATCAATGTGCATGCATGACTGATGATAGAAGCATGTTTCTTAAACCTAGAAACAAATAATCACACTGTAGTTAACAATTTGAATAATGTTTAGATGGGAAAGAGAAGCTAAATACCCAAAAAGAATTTTCATTTTCTAGCTGGTTCTCACAGCTAATGTAGTCATATGAAAATTAAGCAGCCTTTACACACAGAGCACAACTTTTTTTAATATGTCTTCAGGGTTCCCAGCTCATCAGATTGACGTTCAAACAGAAGGCCAGAATAACTCAGAAAGTGTAGAAAATGTACAATCAGAGAATCTTCTCCCGTGGCCATAATTCCAAGCAGTGGTGAAGTACTGCCTCATTCTATACAGGGGTATAGGGATACAGTAGGTATGTGTAAATACATCTAGGGGAGATATGGGAACATACTGTGTGCAGGATTGGCTCAAGAAAAGGTCATCTGTTGGACTGTATTTATACTGAGGGGAAAATTCACAGGGAAAGAACAAACAAGTGACCTCACTAAACACATGCTTCCAGCACACTGCCTGGGAGAGAGTGCAACAAGCCCTGGTGGCGCTGGGAGGCTAAACTGCATTTCATGAAGGGCTTTCCACAAAGCTGCAGCAATGCTAACAAAGATTCGTCATTCTGAGAACTCAGAAGCTGTGTCAGCTCCACACAAATGCAAGTACAGAACAAAGCCCCCTGGATCCTCTGTTGAAGTCGGTGGAGTTACACAAATATATAATTTATTAAAATCTTTATCTAGATACAAGGTTTCTGTTGTAGTGAGGCTGCCAGGAGCATTGTTAGCTTCTCCACTTCACTCTCTGATAAAGTAAAAGGACTGATCAAGTACATCACATGCATGGGTTCACCTGCTATACTGCATGGTTACAAAAGAACAAAGAAAATATCATGAGAAGATAATGTTGTTGGAGAGTTACTCTTCACACGCGAACAGAAAATTATTCCTCATCAGTGCCGAAATAATTAAACTGATATTTAATGTTAGTACTATATTCTGTGTATGTGTTCATAATACTTGAAGACAATTTGAATCAATAGCAGCGTATATTAACATTTTTTGCTGTGAATTAAACAGAAAACATTTTTACACGAACAAATAGTGGAAGAAATTGTGAACATCAAAATAAATTAAGTGAAGAAATCTTTCTTTCCTACTCACTGTTTTGGTTGGGAACAGGGAAGGCAGAGAAAGGTGTCTTTGAAACCCAAACTCCAGGCCACAATTTAAAATCCACAGACTTTTAATCTACAGAATTTTGACCACAAGAAAGCAAGCTGGCAATAGGGCAGCCTTTCAAAAGCATGAGTATTTGCAAAGAAGTGAAAAGTGCAGGATTACTAAGACTCCTGTAGACTACAGTTTTCTGAATGAACAAGAACTTCATAAAATGGAAAAAAAACCCCCAAAATATTTAAAGTATAATCAAAAATGAAAACTGAGTTAAGAATAAATATTTTGGGAAATACTTCATTCTATATAAAAATATTACAGAAGTTGAATAATATAATGTACATCACTACTGGCAGTGCTCTTGTTAAGGAAAATATCCAATTTGCCAAGTGCTTTTTACTGAACATAGAATCCTTCAGCTTGACTTTAACTCGATAGAACTCTGAGTTTTCCTACAGAGTGCTTAATACTTCCCTGGTGGACTCCTGAGCCCTTCTCAAATGCAAAATATTTAATGAAGGGACAAGCTTTTCTAATCAAGATGCTTCTGCTTTCCAGTTTATCTAAAAAGTGTATTTTTGAAAACCTTTTCTTTCACAGGAATTTTGTCTATTGTTTATATAGGTATCACAGAGAGACATGTTTGATACAAATTGTTTCAGTTGGAAAGAGCTCTGCCAAAGAAAACAGACAGGCAGCTGTTTGCATTGCATATAAAAATTTTGTTAAATATGGCTGCACCTGTGTAAACACAAATTTATTTCCAAGAAGTACCCCTGCAGCTGCAAAAGCTTTCAGACTTTGCCAGACAAGTTATTTTTATTAAACCATGTAACATACTAAATAGCTCTTTCAATGGTCGTCATGCTGTAAGAACATGTAACATAAAAAATCTTTTCCATTTTTAGGGAAGATTTATTTTGTTTTTATTTTTCAAAATCCAACAGAGCAATGGATCCACTCTATAAATTAGCATTATGCTACATTAGTATGACAACTTAAAGCAATGCATAGATGTACGTACTTTATGAACACTATGTGCGTGTGTGCACACATACGTAGAATTTAATACTTTGTTAGTGCCTCAGTATCTGCCTGATCCAGTGTCTATCAGAGACGATAGAGAGATTTTTACTGCCTGCAGCAGACTATGAATCAGGGTTAACTAGAAATGCCTATAACTGGCATGGTTTTGTATTTTCTGTGCTTCACCTCCAAGAAGCCTAAACACGACATTCATTTAGAGACCAGGAGATGCTCAGATGCCCCATGGTGGGCAAAGATGGAATCTGGGGAAGGCACAGCATTCCAGCATCCACCAACATGCTCATGTTTCAGCAAGACAGGACAGAGAGATAACAAACCTCCTGAGTGCACTGGAAACCTGCCTGGATTGTGAGGAACCTGCAACCAAATTGAACGGCCAAAGAAAGCAGCGTGTTCATCCAGGGCAAAAACAAGACAGTGCTTTCTAGCCATAAGGCAGAATTTCCTCCCCAGCTCTGGTCACCCTCGAAGGCACAAAACCACTCTGCCAAAGTGGGTACAAACGAGTCTCCAGGGCCCACCTCAGTGACCAGGGGCCACAGTCCATATTTACGAGTATGCATTCTCCAGCCTTTAGTAGCCTCTGGGGTAGGATTAATAGACATGGTGTGCCTTGGCTCTGGGTTTCCCTATGCAGATGCATATTATGTAATTTGTCTGGGGTATTTGCACTCACTCTGAGGTCCATTCTGGTCTTGTGCCAAACTTGGACTGAAAATACATGTATCATTATTTAAATCTATACATATACACATTCAGTCTATGTGCAACACATCAAGAGGTCTACCTGTGCTTAATAAGTTCACAGATCTCCCACTGACATTTATTTTAGTTATTTATACTAAATCATTTTCAGAGAGAATAGAAGCTCTTTTATACACTCTAGGCTGTATGAATGGCTTCTCTAGAAAGCCAAAATCAATAGTGTTTAGTGATTCAATCAGTGTTAGGTGCAGCACCAATTCAAGGGCTAGGGAGCTTCACTGGATGGGGTAAGACGGTGTGAAAGAACCCATCTGAGCTTAGCTCTCCTTTCTGTCTCTCCAGAAGAATGCAGAGGACAGGGTGCTAGAGGCACTGCTTCAATTATAACATGAAGTAAAGGCCAGTGTTTTAATTTGTAAAGTGATCTAGCCATACATAATTATTTTTAAAGCATCTTTCTGGTAATTAATGTGCAAATGCAAACACAGAAAGATACAGATATATAAATATACTTTTGAAAGACATGTGTCAGTCATATCTCACTTAACAGGTGTCTCTCTGCTACCAATTCAAGCACTAGGGAATGGATCTTCTGTAAATGCCACAATACTTCCCAGCAGCCTCAATCTCACTACCCATGAAGATGTCAAAGGAAAACTAATTGGTAGGTAAGATATCATGGAGCAACCACAGCAGCATTCAGTGAGAAATGTAAGCATCAGAGCAAGTTCTTACGCATTTTAACACAAATGCAACCTGAATCAGTGGCTCTATTAATTCATCTTTGCAGGAGGAATAAGCCTGAAGTACTGAGAGAAGCAGACTAGATAGAGCTGGCATGTACCTGCTTGACATAAAGCAGCCATATTTCACATGCTGCTCCACTTCTAATCAGCAGCTCTAAAATTGCAGGGGTGATAGTGAACCCAGTTTGGAGGGGGAAATAAATGAAGCCTACAGCCATAGGGAAGAGAGAAAAAGCAAAGCAAGTACGATAAAAGGTGATCACCAACGCTTGCTTCAATTCCAAAGGGATGCTTTTCCTGCTCGTCACAAGAAAGTTGCCTTTGGCTCCCACAAGCCTTTGGAGAATGATTTCTTTGAACATGTCTGCAGTGACAAGCACTTGGATCTGATATGCTAGATCAGACAACCGCTGGCATGTAGCTTGAACCAGATACATGAAGAAAATGTGTATGGAACCTACAAGAGGCAAAGTTAGAAATTATTTGACTTTCAGAAGATCTCTGGTAAGTCAAAAAGTAGGGATTCCTGTAATTTTGAAGACTGAACTTTCAGATGTCTGTAAGAATGAAGTATTGAAATACTGTGATTCTGGAGAATCTTGCTATTAAAATGAGTTGCACATATGCAGAAAAACAAAATAAAGAAAAATTTATTGTTCACTACTGAGGAATTCTTTATCACTGTTTCAAAATTTCAACAGTTGCTCAAAGAAAAGAAACTATGAAGCAAGTAATAAGAAGAAATTTCAAACAAATAAATATTGAAATACGGTAATGAATTCATCCACAACTGAGAAATGAATATATAAAAATGATGAATAAGACATTCACCAAAAAAAGAGAAAAACCAAAACACAAAACCAGTAGGGGACAGGAGTAGGGAGGAAAAATCCCTGATCCAAAGAAACATCCTCCCACATTCACGTTTCTGCTGGTAGGGGTAAAATATGAACCTCAGATTGTATATGCAGCTCTCCTATCTCGTAACAGATGAGTTCACGCAGTAAGTGTCCATCCCAGAATCAGACTGTACATAAAGGAGCACAAGATCCAATTAAATTGTGTCCAGATTCCGAGATCACAATGAGCAAAGAGTAACTGCTTTCTCTGCCATTAGTGTATGAGTGAAACTTTGGACCGTGGTCTGGAAGTGGATCTCTTCAGCACTCTATACCTGTGCTGAGAGCTATAATTTGAGGTACGTGAACTTGACTTTTGTTTACAGCAAATTCTTTAATACCTTGTATGAGGCTGACTAGTTGGAAAACAGCACAAAGCCAACAGAAAAAAGACAAGGTCAGTAAGCTCCAGCATTCTTGGTAAGTAAGACTAAAGAAGGAGGCTTGTCTCCACTCACTGGACAAACATTCTCCTTCAGCAATAAGAGCATAGTGCTGTGTCAGGGGGCAGCAGTCGGGTACCATGCAGGATGTAGAGTTTCCTCAGTGGGAGGCACGATGGCATCTGCGATAGAAAAAACATGGCCATCAGTTTTTCTGCTGAATGGGTAAGGAAACTGATGACAGCCACCAATTCAGGGGTCTGGCTATCCAAAAAACAGATATGACATTTTTCCGTCTGCTCTGTCCAGAATGTATGGGAGTTATTTCGGGTTCCTTATTCCTTAGAAAAAGTGCAGCATGATTGCACAGCCAGCACTGTACAAAGCAATCATGAAATGCATTGTCCATGCGGTAATTCATATTTTATTGAAGAAAGCCCTAAAATATAAAGTGTTGGTTGATTATGGGTAACCAAATCATGCTAGATGTCCACAAGCAATTGTAATAAAATATTAAAATAGTTTTATGGTCTAGCAAAAAAAGATAAAAATATAGAGACTCATACCTTAGATTTAGTTGCTTCAATTCCCTTTTTTGTACATTAAAAATGTATACAGGAGCTGCCATTTCAGTTGCATAGGGTATCAAGCCACTTTATTTTTTGAGAAACACCAACCTAAGCACAGTCGATTTGCCAAGTCACCAAGATTTGCCCCCAGTAAGCTGCACATAACTGAGTTATGCTCATCTCATGATCCATCCTTAAATAATAAATTTAGAATCCTTATTAGAAAAAGTGTTGCTGTCTAGCAGTTGGAGATAAACTGTGCTGCAGAAGTCTCTCGAAAAAGATAGAAATAAGTCGCTTAATAAAGTCTAAATCATTCCTTAGGTTAGCTAATAGAAGCACCCGTGGTTATAAAATTAATCAGTCTCTGCTATTACAGCAAATTGGTGAAGATTGTATTGACACATCTTCATCTGCATGTCTCATCAGAGGTGTCCGTGCCATTTAGCTACAAAACCCTGGAGGCTTTACTCTGCACAGAATCTTATAATACTTCAATTAAGGGACACCAAGCTGCCAGCCAGACAGCAGAGCATTTATTTCTTGATGACTCCTTAAGTTGTGCCACAGGCCTATCATTAAGAGAATATTTTTCACAGCATGTTGCAAAGATCCTCATGCCATTAAAAGGAATTGAAAAAGCATCAATTTGTTGTTTCCACCTAACACAGATATTTTTCATTGCTGCAACAGCCATTAAAAACAATCTGTTTTATTGCGTTCTGAAAAGATCACAGGAAGTACACATTGTGATTTATTTTAAGTATGACATTAGTATTAAAGGTATAGCAGATCTGAAGTATTTGCAATAAATACTTAAAAATGCAAAGTATTAAATATGCTTTCTTAAATTGCTAAAAAATCCTTTACCACAATTTCATATGAGACCTTCAGAGATTCTTAAATGACCTTGAGAGGATCTTTGTTTTTTGAGAGAGGATAAGACTGTTTTGGCCATGTGACAGTCAGAACTAATGAACAACCCCATATGGTGGATACAAAACTTAAAAGTGAATTTTTGGTCTCTTATGCCTCCTATGGCTGCGACCTTTCCTCGAGGTGGGGTAATACAACCTCTAGACCAGGGAACAAGGAAGCTTTACATGGAATATAATATATACATATACATGTGTATACACACGCACACAGACACACAGACACACAGACACACACCTATATATATAAAGTACACTTTCCCTAACAATTTAGAACTCATCTGCAAAGGGACTCAAGCATTGCTCAGCCACTTGAAGTGCTTAACTTCAACAGCAGGAAAAACTGAGGTCCTCAAAAGCAACTAAATCCCCACTTCCTCAGACACAAAGCTATCATCAATACACTAGCCAGTGTGAGAATCCAATTTAACTTTACTGACCAGCTGTGTGCCCAACACTTGGGTAATCTGGAGTTCAGCAAGCCCACACTGATCTCTCATGCAAACCCTAATCTAGGGCTCATCCCCAGACCTGTCTCCTCACTGGACTCAAGACGTTACCGTCTAGCTGAGTAATACGTACTGCACTGAGCACTGGAGCTCACAACATGAGAAGGACTCGGACATGCTAGAGCAAGTCCAGAGGAGGATCATGAAGATGTGCACAGGGCTGGAGCACCTCTCCTATGAGGACAGGCTGAGACAGTTGGGATTGTTCAGCCTGGAGAACAGAAGGCTCCAGACAGACCTTATAGCACCTTCCAGTACCTAAAGGGAAGCCTACGAGAAGGCTGGAGAGGGGCTTTTGTCAAGGGCATGTAGCGGTAGGACAAGGGGGAATGGCTTTAAACTGAAAGGGGGTAGGTTTAGATTACATATTAGAAAGCAATTCTTTACTGTGAGGATGGTGAGGCACTGGAAGAGGTTGCTCAGAGAAGATGTGGATGCACCACCTGTGGAAGTTTTCAAGGCTTTGAGCAACCTGGTCTAGCGGAAGGTGTTGCTGTACATGGTGGAGGGAGTTGGAACAAGATAACCTTTAAGGTCCCCTCCAACCCAAGCCATTCTATAATTCCATGATTCTATATACTCGGTTTTACCAAACTGGTGGGTGAATGGGGCTCTCCTCTTTTTTCTCACCATCATTCTGCCTGATGTAAAGCAAGAATGTAAGCACAATCATCTCACACATCTGCAAGGGAGTCACACATTTGCCAGGGTGTGCTCCCCTTCTGGAGTAGGTCTCCTCTAGTGTCCCTGATGGAGGTGTTGCACTGCACTGTAAAGGCAAATAAGAAAAGGAGGCAGCTGTCTTCCTAAGCCCATGTGTGGTGGCATGCATAAGATTCCAAAACAATGGGGTCAATGCTCCAAATCAGGCAGTATGGGGATCTGAAGGATTTTACATCCCAAATAACTCTGTCATTGTGCTGTTGTCATGGGTTGACCTAGGCTTGGTGACAGGTGACCATCAAAGCTGCTCCATCACTCTGCCTCTCAGCAGGACAGGGGAGAGAAAATATAATGAAAGGCTGATGGTCTGAGACAAGGGCAGAGGAAGACCACTCACCAGTTACAGGCAAAACAGACTTAGGGAAGTTAACTGAACTTATTACCAATCAAATCATAGTAGGACAATGAGAAATAAAACTGTATCTTATAAACCTTCCCCCCACAACTCCCTTCTTCCTGGGCATAACTTCACCCCCAGTTTTCTCTCCCTCCTTCCCCTTGGCAGTGCAAGGGTAGAGGGAATGGAGGTTACAGTCAGCTTATCACAGGTTGTCTCTCACACTCCTTCCTCATTAGAGAAACAACTCCTTACGCTCTGCTTCTGCTCCAGCATGGAATTTCTTCCATGGGAGACAGTCCTCCACAAACTTCTGCAATGTGAATTTGTCCCACGGGCTACAGTTCTTCACAAACTGCTTCAGAGTGGGTCCCTTCCATGGGGTACAGTCCTTCAGGAAAAGGCTGCTCCAGTGTTGGTCCCCTGCAGGGTCACAAGTCCTGCCAGCAAAACTGCTCCACATGGGCTCCTCTCTCCATGGGGCCACAGATCCTGCCAGGGGCCTGCTCCAACATGGGCTTTCCATGTGGTCACAGTCTCTTTCAGGAATCCACATGCACTGAGGGTTGCAAGTGGATCTCTGCATCCCTGTGGACCTCCATGGGCTGCAGGGGCACAGCTGCTTCACCATGGTCTGCACCATGGTCTGCAGGGGAATCTCTGCTCTGGCATCTGGAGCACCTTCTCTCCCTCCTTCTCCACCAACCCTGGTGTCTGCAGAGATGTTGCTCTCACAGGTTCTCATTCTGTTTCTCTCTCTGGATGCAACTGATGCTTTCCCCCCTTTTTAAATACATCATCCCAGAGGTGCTACCACTATTACTGATGGGCTCAGCATCGGCCAGTGGCAGGTCTGTTTTCCACTGGCTCTGTTGAACATGGGAGAAGCTTCTCACAGAAGTCACCCCTGTAGCCCCTCTGCTACCAGAACCTTGCCAAGGTTCAAGAACCATGCTGCACTTCTTTTTTGATCTTCACACGTTAACAGATAGTTTCTCAAATTTTAATCTTGACTGTTCTGGGTACGGAGAGGGGGACAAGATCCTTTCAAGAACCCATACAATACCAAAGCTGCCATTTTCTCCTGAATACCACCACTGCTACCTCTGTGTCCTGGGATATCTTTCCAAGACACCTCATTCTGCTTGTGTATGAGGGAAAACCAACTATCACTGAATGTCAAAGCCTTTCGAATGCTCAGGTCCCTGATGATCTCAGCCCTGGCACACTAATCCTGTAGTTTCATGGGCAATTCTGAAGGAAGTGCTTCGCCCATTTTGCACTTTAAGAGGAGCATCACCCTCTCCCTGGTGCTGGAACAGCTATTTATAGTCATGGACTTCATCTGGACAAATAGCAGAGATAAAAACTAAAGTGGCCCAAAAAAATAGTTGGTTAGTTTTCAGCCAGATTGGTCCTTGACATGATCAGTGTATGGCTCCACAACTGCATGGGTACACATAGGGCTGGGGGCCGAGAAGGCAGGAAAAAACAAGGTGGAGTGGAGCGGAGCAGAGCAAGAATCCTTTCACCAGAAATAGTGCCGAATTTTATTACTCTCTCATGGAATTGTACTGCTGGTATGTTGTTTAATTAGAGCTGATTAAGTAAAAAAATAAAATATCCCAAACCTTACAAAAAGTTTGCTTCCTGGGCATCTCTAACACAAATGAGAAATGGAAAGTAGAACTGAAAGTATTTGTCACCCAAATCTGATTCCTCAAATTGCTGGTCCAGTGTAAAATGTTTCTTAATAGGGAACAAAGAGCAATCAATTATATTAGCCACTTCTTTATCTGGCCTTGATATTGATCCTAGAATCTTAACTCATGAGCAATCCCACTGAATTAAATAAGAATCTTAACATGATTAAAACCTACTTCCCGAAGTAAAAAATTCAGGGATTAAGCTCCTTATTTGTAGAAAGCTGTTTTGGGATGAGCCATTAGCAAGAGACATCTTCATTTTAAATCAGCACTAAACTATTATGTTAATATACGAGAGAGAGATTAAATTATTTGGCCTCCTACCCTTATTCATATATGTAAATTTCTGAAAATATATTGAAAGAAGTAGCATTTGCAATTTCATCTCCTCTGCAATTAATTTATTTAAAACTAACATGTATGGCGAGTGACAATTTTGTGGAGAAAAAAATACATTATATAATGAAGGCCAGACTCTATAGCTCTAATTCATGTGAACAGCCTTGCTCGTGAATAGTCCCATTGGTTTCAATGGACTATTCACACCAGTTCAATGGGATTATTCATATACATAATACACTATGGTATTTGGGATGAAAGGCGCTATATAAATGTAAACTGTCATAAAAATATTAATAATATGCATTTTTACTTTCAGCAAAATATGCGTTTATCCTGGTGGCCATTATAGCTGATAAGGTAAATCATGTTTGAGCTAAGAAAATCCTACTGTACATCCAAAACACTTATTTAACTGTGCTACTAATAAGTAGGTTTTTTGTAAAAATACAAATGCACATTTATATGAATGAAAATACAACAAGTATTTATAAAAACCTTTTGAGAGCTTTCGGGTAAATACTATGTATGTTTTCTTATTCCATAAAGGCAATATATTTTCTTTTTTCTTTTTCAGAATAAACAAAATACAAAGGTCCAAATTCATCTCTGCAGTAGTTCTATTGACTTCAGCTGAGTTTACCAAAACCAGAAAAGCAATTTCACACAAAGGGTATCACAAAAAACCTCTACTGCCAACCATTCAAAGGACCAATTTGCAACGTGATGTGTGCAAGCAGTTCTTCCAAACCAGCGTGCAACCCTTCAGCAACTTCAGAGGAGCTGAATTGCACATTAGGCAACATTGATGTTTCTCATGCCAAAACCCAGAAATCCACAGTTATCACAAATCCACAGAAATTCACAGATACCATTCACAGATTGCAGTAATAATAATAATAATTAGAGAAAAATTGACAGACAAGTTACAGCTGAAGAACCTTTCCCCAGTAAAATGGTGTATTAAAAAAACTCTGTGGGGGCACATCCACAGCCACTGTGACTCTGTAGTCTTCAATTCAAAGTCAGCCAACTCCTAAAGAATAGAAAGCGGGAGAAAGCAAGCATGTGAGTGATGTACAGCCTTGTGCCTCCCAAACTAATAGCTGTGCAGTGAATTAATATCATATAGTCTAGGAAATCAGTCACTGTCGTGGAAACAGTCTGCTAATTTATTAGTTTATTATTAATCTATTTTCTTATTTATTTATTTCTTGCCAATTCTTCAGGATGCCCAGAAATACAGTGAGCATAATGCAAATCCCAGCAGTATCCCTTTTGCCTGAGAGGCAGACCTTTTTAGCTAAACAGCACGGCAACCTAGCACAGCCCAGAGAAGAGAAAGCAGATCTAATACAGTGATCTGAATCTCACACAGCTTCAGTCCTGAGCTTAGTGACTGGGGAAAGGCAGCTGGATGCCTGAGCTCCATCAAACCACAGGGAGATCTGAGACGTTGAAAAGGAAATGGGTTTTGTCCTGTCAGACCCAGCTCAAAGCCTGGGCAGGCTTCAGTCTCTCAGAAGGATCAGGCAGACCCATTCTGGTGGTTTCAAAACGGCCCTTGAAAGCCTGGTATTTTCATCAGCATCCTAGAAAGACTGGTATGTTCATCATCTTTAGTGACTCTTTTTGCACATGACTTCTATCTGGAATCAAAGTAATAAGTAGGTGACAAGAAAAAAAAATTAAACCCACCATCATTTACTGACTTAAGCTGAAGGTTCCTTTGGGTCAGTCATGTTTAATAGGTATGAATGAACCAATCTTACATAAAAATCTAATCTCTTTTGAAAAAAAAAATGACAAAAAACCCAAACAAAAATGCACCACTTTTTAGTCTTCACAGTCTTGTAGCAATGAGTTGCACAACTTAACTTCATGCTCTGTTTTAATTCCACTGCTTGATCTCCCCTAAGCCCCCTTAAGATAGTGACCTGAGAGTCACTCTTACTCTCCGCTTTTGGTTAATCTCATCTTCCTCTGTCATCTGACTATAAACCCAAATGTTTTTCCCATTTTAAAAAAGACTGCTCCTCAACCGTCACTGTAATTCTTTCTTGTCTCTTCCATTTCAAAAATCTTGAATTTTTCCTGTTCAAAGTTTTTTTCTGCATCCTCTTCAATCTGACTTCCATACTACTAAGGCTGGAAAATTGCACTTGAATTTCCCATGAGGCTATTCTGACCACTGAGGCACTGCATGAAAAAGAAGCAGTGGCATTAATTCCTCTTCCAGATGTGCTTTCTCTGGGAACAGCAAATTTTCACAAAGCTGCACCTTATTATTCTCTGCACAGCCAGCCTAGAATTTTCTCTTTTTGTGTGTGTGTGAGTGAAACCTACAGCAAACAATGCTAAGACTGCAGCTTGTTTTAATGTTCCATTTCACTTCCTTACATCCATCTGCCATATAGTTTTTCATCCTCTGAAACTTACTGAAACATGTTTTTTTTTGTCCTGTGCTTGTGCCTCTCCTCGTACACAGAACTCTGCTGTGCAGCTGAGACTCCCAGATGCTCCCAAGCTGCAAGCAGTACTAATAACTTCACATCCTGCAATCAGTTTTTTGAATGTGGAATATGTACAAATTTCCTCTTCATATGCAATGTGAATCAAATTTTGTCACAGGTAGAAGCACACTAAAAAAAGCCAGGTGCCTATTGGGAGGCTGTTAAGTACAAATGCCACCGTCTTTAACCAAGGGTTGGTGCCACGCCCGGGTTGGGGCAACCCCTGGTATCAACTCAGGCTGGGGATATTGAGAGCAGCCCTGCCCAGAAGGACTTGAGGGTGCTGGTGAATGAGAGGCTGGACCCAGCCATGTACACTTGCACACCAGAAAGCCAAACATGTCCCGGGCTGCATCCAAAGCAGCGTGGGCAGCAGGGTGAGCGAGGGGATTCTGCCCCTCTGCTCCGCTCTGGTGAGACCCCACCTGCAGTGCTGCATCCAGCTCTGGGATACCCAGCTGCTAGAGAGAGTCCAGAGGAGGCCACCAAGATGATGAGAGGGATGGAGCACCTCTCCTATGAGGAAAGGCTGAGAGAACTGGGATTGTTCAGCCTAGAAAAAATAAGGCTTTGGGGTGACCTAATTGCGGCCTTTCAGTACCTGAAGGGAGCCTACAAGAAAGATGGACAGGGACATCTTACAAGAGCATGACAGGACGAGGGAGAATGGGCTTCAAAGGAAAGAGGAACTGAGTAGGGTTTAGATCAGACATTAGGAAAAGCTTCCTTACTGTGAGGGTGGTGAGGCACTCGAACAGGTTGCCCAGAGACGTGGATGCCCCATCCTTGGAAGTGTTTAACACCAGGTTGGATGAGGCTCTGAACAACTTGACCTAGTGGAAGGGGTCTCTGCCCATGGCATAGGGGTTGGAACTGGATGATCTTTAAGGTCCAGCCCAAACAATTCTATGACTATGACATTCTCCCATTCTATCACTCATTTTTACAGTATTTTAGCTGTTTTTTCATGAAATGGATGAAGCTGAGATACTTTTCCTCCTTTAAAAATAGTTCTAGTGAGTACGAAACCACTTTTCTTTCTCGCTGGAAGTTAAGGTCATTGTGACTGCTTGACTGGGGTTGCCATCAACTAGAGACTGAATTAGGGCATGCTGAGATGCTCATCATCCAGCTACTTATTTACACACATGCAGTGAAATACTAGTATTAATCTCAGAAGCTCAAATTCTACCTAAGCACAGAATGGGACTAATAAAATTATACAATAAATAAACTGGGGAAAGAAAGATGTAAATACAGGTGAGTGTGTGGGAATTTTTGACACTGAAAGGAAAAAACACTGTCAAGACAGACCCAGATCCTGCAGACATTGGTTTGAATAATACAGGCCCTCTACGCAAAAATTTGTTTCAGCATCTGAAGTTCTGAAACCAGAAATGTGTGACTTTTCAGCTGATTCTTTCTCTGTAAGAAGCCACCATAACTGAATCACGAAAACTTTTCAATCTCTGCAAAAATATGCTTGTAAGTAGAATAATACCATGAGCATAGATGAATGCTCATTCATGCTGCACTTTTTGCAACAGACTTGCGAGTCACTGTCAGATGATTTGTTTCCATAAGATGTCTCATTTTTCTTATATAATTCAGGCAGCTCAAGGCCCGTGCATTATCTTGATCTAAAAGAAAAAAAACCTTCCATATACAGAGTTTTGTCTTATTCTGGCAAAACTCCCCCATGAAAGAACTGATGTGCTTCAAACACCCCACTAATGGTACAGTAAATTACATTTTCACATTTGGAACATTATAATAGATTTCTCTACAGAGTGATTTATCATGCAACAATTAGGAGCCCTTGGGAATTAGATGACCATTTAAAATTTTATCAGCTTGTTTCAATAAACTGTTAATGTGACCCTAATGTTTGGGAAGCACTTTAATATAATCAGATTTCAGTTGTTCAATCTACTGACATTAATGGCTACCTCATTAATCACAGGATTCTCACTGAGACCTCAGAGGCTGTACTAAGTTCAGTGGACCAGTTCTTACAATAATAAAAACAACAGGCAATTTTCAACAGGGAAAAACTCTCACTTTAACTGCAAAACATTGGGTTTTGTTATCCTCCAGGAGTTGAAAAGGTCATTTAATAATCTCTGAAAGCTTGGAAAAACATAATTTTTGTGTAGTTCATTTTTATTTGTAAAGCGGTCAATTAAAAATTGTAGGAACTGCAATCTCATGCTATAAACAAACAGTGCAGCCTAAGAGGTAAAACATGGGAGGAAGACTATGTATCCTCTGTACAAATGGTTCAGAATGCCTACCACACGTACCCAGGGACAGTGATGTTTCCTCCCTGAAAGCACTTGTATCCCGCTGTGGTGGCTCCGGGTTTGCCAAATACACCACTAATTACTAATAAAGCTTACCAATCTGTAAGATATCATCAGAATATTGCAGTGGCTTCCGTACCATCACCATTGAAGTACCTCGCTGTCCTGAGTTGTTTAATGGAAGACCATACCAAAGGCTTTGTATCAGATGGGGTGTTAGAATTTGCGTCGCAAGGTCAAGGGAAATTTTTATGACTGTTCTTATAAAGGTCTTGACTGCAGATGTCCTTACAGAATATGTTAGGAAACACACAGATATTTCAGTGCAAACCCTGAAGAAAGGTGTGGGAAAAGAATGTGAGAAGATATTAAAACAATTTCTGAGAAATCAGGACAGCAGCAAAAATTACTAGTGTCATAAAGAACTGTAAACTCAACTCAGGAGGACTTTTTCCCACTCTAGTTGCACAAGCAGGTTTAGCAGCTGATGACCTGTTTGTCAGCCTCTGATGGACAAGCAGAATGATGGAAACTTCCATTGCCTCTGAAAGAAAACAGTTTTCCTAATGAAGTGTCTTCTGGAACTGCAGGAGCCAATAACTGCTCTTAACTCTTAACACACAGTCTGAGAGTATCAAACAGTAGTAAGCACTGAAACAATTAATTTTAGAAGCTGATTTTAATAGGTCCTGGGTTTTTTATTGATAATGTAATCTATTTTTTGTATATATACTTGGTAAGTTATTCACTTGACAGTCAATATGGTTAATGTGTACTTGCCTTATTTGCTGAGTTAATCTGTCCGAAACAGGTACATGGTTCAAGCCAAAGAGGGTATGTACAGTATTGACATATTTATCTAACAGTTTGTTGGGGCTTCAATAAAATTGGTTTTACCAAGTTAGAGTGTCGGTTCTTTAAGACATTAGCAAGAATCACACATTTTGATTCCTCCTTTGTTTAGCAATGAAGGTAACAAAGACCAAAAAATAAGGTCTATTTTTCAAATACACTTGGAATACAAAAATGTCACTTTGGTCTTATCAGGTAGATGTGTTCAGAGGAGGAAATGCTAGCAGCACCTTGAAAAAACTGGAAGGCAGCAACATAAAGCCATACAGCAGACGTAATTGTTTATACAGCACCCAAGAAAGGGATGTAGCAATTCACAGGTATGTTTTCAAGGTCGGTGAAAATAGGTAAGGAACAGTAAAACTCCCTGGATCACTATCCAAGCACCTAGGCTATCCAAGCACTACACCAGGCCCTTTCCTTAATGCCTGTCAGATTTTTTGCTATAAATGCTTCCATTGAAAGGTACTCCAGTCCTTCTGCTCTCAAAGGGTTAGAAATCTTCTTAGTAATAAAGTAAAAGTCATCCATGTTGAGTTTTATCATTGTATTACTCTTTCATAAAAGTATAACCATATTCCTTTTGCTATTTGACTAGCTTTATCATCTAGCTTAAATGTTTTCTTACCAGGCATCCCGTTCCCTGGGCATATGCCCCACCAAACTCCAAGTCTATTCCACTGCCATACAAAATATATCTTATTTTCATGAGCATCCAAAGCTTTTCCTCGTCTGTTCCATATTCACCTAATTCTTCTGGATCATGGCTGATGAATCTTGCAGAAGGGTCTCATCAGAAGAGAATCCAATATTGGTGTGCAGAGGGCTATGACAAACACATAATGGTGGATTTGTAATCGGTATAGAAAAGAGGACCTTGATTAGAGACTGAGAGCTGCTTTTCTGAACTAGTCAAATGCACATATGTGTGGCTACAGGAGAAAGTGTACGAGGACAACAACTAGAGAAAGTAAATTCACGAGGCAAGCTATTGTACGACAAGTTCTCAAAAGCTTGTCTTCTAGTTCTGCATAGATTTTTTACTTATGAGAAAAAAATCCTGTTAAAAAAACCCTGATATAATTTAAAAGGGACGATGTGTGAGAGATGGGATTAGTGAGGGCAGAAGTAATGCTGTAACAGCAGCATTAGAAGTTTGAAAAGTCCTTTAATACAGCACCTTTCTATAATACGCAAATGCAGGGCTGAAATGGAAGGAAGAACTTAATGGAGGTGACTGGGGAGAGGAAAAAGAACTAGCAGAGAACACAGCACAACGATGAAACAGACCAGAATAAAGATACAGGAAAATGAATGGCACTATAAGATTTGGAGAGATTAAGTAATTTTTTTTTTGACTAAAAACCTTAAAAAAAAAAATTCAAGCCATAATCTGTTAGTGATTATGCATGTGGCCTCAGCTGATGGTCCAGTGCAGGAGTTACCTGATATATGGCTTTAGCATGAAATGTGACATTTTTAGTACATGCTATCGGCAGTGATCCATCACAGCATAATATGTTAGATTACCCACTGGAACCTGGTCATTCTGTTTCAAGCGATTTTATTTATAGTTCATGCAGATGCAGATGAATCAGTGAATCTAGGCCAGCATTGGAATACTTGAACAAATGAAGCACCTTCCTTCTGCTTTGAGATAGAGGGGGTACTGTCACCTGAACATCTCACGTTGAACAGCTATTGTAGGCTTTAAAGCAACACTTAACTCCAGGACACAGTTCCGGCTGTTTGCTCTGTGTTTTGAGAGGGAGGGAGTATAGTAAGTGTTGGTGTTTCAAGGGAGGATGGTGTTGCTTGTATTTAATTTATTTCGCTCTTTCTCACTGCTGTTTGGGAAGGAATGGCTTTGAACTCTTAATTGTATATTTTGTTTTTATCAGAGCACAGACCCATCCTGTCCTTTCTCACTCCCCCTCCTTTTCTCCTGCAGTCCTCACTTTACTGCTTTCTTCCTTCTCACTTGCCTTTCATCTTCCACCCTGACAATAAACAGTCTGGAGTTGAATCCAGAGAGCAGAAATAGCTCTGATTCCCTCGCCATCCAATACAGATCCCAATAAAACTTTAAAACAGCATCCAGATCTTCTGTGTGGAATAGGGTCTGTCTCTAGCATAAAAGAAAGCACACACCACAATTAGTCAAAGAGGGGGATTTTCCTTGAGAAATTTTCCTCACTAAAGAAGGTGCTTGCTCCCACATTAGCAGGAATGTTTTTGTATGAGGAAATGAGCACTAGGAATGGAAGCAGCAGCAGCTTGGGAAGAGGTGGAGCCTGTGAAGAAAGGATGATGAAGATGCTAAGGATTAAGAGCCTGGATGCCTCTTGATGCACCAGGTATTTATGTCAGTAATTCTCATTAGATTTAATGTGAATAACAGTCACAAATCCCCCGAGGACTGAGAGAAGAACAGATTCCTTAATGTTTCCATGAGGAATACTTTGAAACCTTCATAAAACATTCATATTTGATGGAAAGGAAAACCTACTTTAATAAAACATGTTCACCACTATTACAAAATCAGCAGTTGGTATTTTATCTACTTGAGTATAATGTATAACACACTTGCATTGTTATTATATATCATTAGGTTAAGATTGCTTTACTTCATATTACTGGTTTGTTTATCTAACATTAACAGTTCATTTTACTGTAACCTCAAAACTGAGTATTTTAACTAAGACAGCCAGAATGAACCCAAGTTTACAGAACAGTTTCTTCTTTCTCTAAGACTCCATTTCTGGATGTGGCTTCGAGGGCAGACACATGCGCCACAGAACTGATGAGTTTGAAGCAATTGCTGTTTAATGTTTATTTTACTGCCTTAGAGAATGTCGGAGTTGGGTTGGGGTCCCTTGCTCTGGGCACTGAATAAACGCAGGAGATTTTCAGAAGGCTAGTTTGCTGACTACAAAGGTGTGTCGCAAAACACCTGATATGCTCTAAGGTATTTCACTTGGCTGCTTCTGAAGTCAAAATATTCTGCAGGCTCTGTGCCTTACATGGACGGTCCTGGGTGGGGGGGAGGGAGGAGGGGTCTTAGTACACCACAGCATGCAAAATAGCATTAGGTGCCTAAATTCAGGCACCTTAATCCCATCTTTAAAACATTTGACAGTTCCAGAATACATCCAGGGACATTTTGCTTGTGACTGCACACCCTCAATGTCCTCTGGCTACAGAGTAGCACAAGACATTCATAAACAATGCACACAGCTACTTAAAATACCCTGGGTTGCATATACACTGGTACCGAAATAGATACAAGTAATTCCGAGGAGAGCAAGAAAAGCAAGCTCTGCTCTATAAAAACCTTTCTCTGTCCCAATGTAATCACCTTTCCACAACATTCCAAGTTAAACTCATGAGTACCTTCTATTGATGAAATTTACTTATCATAGGTTATTTTAAACTCATGTCTGTACACTTTAAAAACTGAGGATAAAATGTATTCAAGTTCCTGTACAGCTGGGTAAGTACAGGTGTGTGCTCCCAGTGTTTTATACACCTTCTAATGGTTGCTGGCATTGCAACCATCGTGAAAATAAGAGTAGTACCCACTTAAAGCTCACAGATCATGAGTAAAATCTGCAGCAATTCTTGAGGAAACATTAAAATGTTCAACATCCATGTTCTCAACAAGTAAATAACACATTATAGGGCTACATTATGACCAGATTATATCTATTAGTTACTGCTGTGCACCATGTAAATCTCCAGATTCCCCTGGGAAATGAGAAAAATCATTTCAGACTTCAATAACTAACAATCAGTTATTGCTCTGGGCAATAATAAAGCTGAATGCAATTACCTAAAGTGAAGTTAGCAGTGTAACAAATGAAATACAGATTTCTTTCTCTCCTAAAATAAATGTAGCATCTCCTCATCACACACAACTGCATGGCATAATAGGGTCTTCTAAGCAGTGTTTTGTCTGAACAGCCTACTTGAAATTTGAAATATATATGATTAAAACTTATATAAAAAGTTACTTTTTATGACACCACTTGCATGATTAGTGCTAGAAAAAGACTAACAGCTATAAAACTGAAAAAGTAAGGCAGTCATTTTAGAAAAACAGATTTCAAAAAAAGATTCTCTGCTCCCAGTAGTACTCCTCTTTGCACAGTAAAGACAATTTACCCCAAAAGGGAAATAAAAAATTTCAGTTCATAAAATGCCTTTGATCAGATTTTTTTCAAAACATGTTAGAGCTGTAAATGCAGTATTTCAGTCTCCATACTTATCATATCTCCTGTCACATTTATTATTTATTCTGCTAACATGACAATGTTCAGTCTGTTAAGAAGGAAAAAAATGTTTTTATTTTAAGCTGATTTTTAAGAGTTTGAAAACTGAAGTCCCTAGAAGCTAGAACTTTTCTTAACTTAGCACTAGATAGTATAATATAAAGCATATACATAAATGTTTGCAGGATGAGAATTTTAGCATATAACTCTGGAGTTAATAATATTTCAGTAAGAATGAAGAAATTAGGTACTGGATGAAAGAATAATATGTACAGAAATATTCATAACTAAGAATAATAATGTTTTCAGCTATATTACCTTTTGCCTTATGATGTAGAGTAAGTAATAGTTCTCCATGCTGAATTATTGCTAATTAATTATTTGCATGTACTTTCTCTTTGTAATTACAGAATTCAATTATCCTGGAAAAGATTTCCCAGCAGAAAGTTGATCCTAATTCCTGACCTTTTGAGAAACCAGTTTTTTGTTTATAAATACAGATTGGGCTTGAACCATGAATGTTCCAGTTATTTCAAGCTATTCAAGACTTTTTTTACACCTGATGTCGAAGAAATAGCTTCTTACTATGTAATAGGGCATTTTTTCATATTTTATCCTCAACTGATGTTAGCATCTTTAAGCAGCTCCTTGGAAGCTAATGACCTCCTCCGACACTGTGTCCACTTTTTAGTTGTTGGAAGCTAGCTCTTAGTGTTACAAGAAGCTCATTTTCAGATATTTTCAGGCAAAGAATATTTTTCTTGTTGTATATTTATATGACGCATAGTTCAACATATCATTATTACTACCAGTACGAGTAATGATACATTTACAAAATGTGTTGAAGCAATTCCAGTCAGATCTGGCTGCCATTCTTTTTGGTACGTGTTTTATTTGAATAAAGATATTGAAAAGATGTCTCACTTTGGCTATAGTAATCTTGACTATCCTTTTAAGGTAATTTTAGCTTATATTTAGATCATTCGGATACAAATCTCAATTAAGAATAAAAAACAAAAATCCATGCAGCCATCAAAGCAAGACAGCATCAAGAGGAGCCTCAATATACAGCACATAGGATAAAACATTACAGTGCGAAGCTGCATCATTTCGGTTCAGTATTGTCTCAGTTAACTGGAACAGTGCTTGACAACTATTCGCAAGGTTTGAAAAGTTCCAGCTTCTTACTGCTCTAACCTTATTCTATCACTGCAAAACAAGGAGGATAACAGGGATGCTCTCCATGAATGCTGTCTATCACTACGCTCTTAAGAGTCAGCGTCCAAACTCTGGGTTTGACAACATTTAGACACAGGCGAGAGTGAAACCCACAATGCCATATCTCAGTAAAGGGCAATTCAAGACCTAATTACCTTATGTCTTTGGACTCTTGGCCAGCCAGGAAACATGGGTTATGTCTATACTTACTTTAGTGGTTTGAAGTGCTGACAGAAAAAGCATCCACATTATTCTTGAATTCAGGCTGTGTAAAAATCCCATCTGTTTTCCCTCACAGGTGATGCCAGGATCTTTCTAGGAAGGATCCTTCTGTCTTGTGTCAATCATTATCAAAGGGAAAAGGTGTTGGGATGGGCAGGCAGCCTTGCCAGGAACAGCACGCCAGACACACAGCGGGTGAGCTGGTGCCCGTGTGGCTGCAGAGCACATGCCACCACTTCTGCTGTCATCCCTCCCAGCAGCGGAAAAGGACCAGCAGCAAACGTGCTCAAAGGGACAGTCTGGAAGTTGCTTCTCACGTCAGTGGCCTGCAGTCACAGCGCATAGCATCAAGTAGGCAGAGGCTGTCAAGATGAAAGACTTGCTTTCTAATTGCTAATTTGTTATTAAACTAATTAGGGAATTTTGGCAGTCCACTTGTGTTTGTGGGAAGAAATGGTGAAGGGTGGCTTTCCTAGTAACAAATCAATAGAGAACACATCAAAGATAATAGGAAATAGAAAGTGAACACAAAATATAGCTATTATTGAAGATACACTTCTAATAAGGTTTTTCTGGGAACGACAGTGAGCCACAGATGCTTTAAAGTTTTTGCCAAAGCATTAGTAAGAATATAAACTCATTTTTGACACAAAAATGAGAACAAAAAGGGTTGGCCAATAGCAAATAACATTGAGGATGGAATTAAAAGAGTGATAAGAATACATTGCTGCTCTGGAACCATTAAACCATTTTAAGTGAAGCCAAACAAAGAATTACAAGTGATACTTAGAAAGGTGGAAAGCTTTATTCTGAAAACTAATGTTTTGAAACTATCATGGTCACTGCTTCCAAATGATCCAAAGCAGTTTGCCGAAGCAAAGCTTTGACTGAGTACATACTTAGTTCTTGGATATAAAATCATGCAATAAAGTAACTTCCAGGGTTAATGACATGCTTTAATTCTGAATTTGCCACTGATGGGATTATTTTTGGAATAAATCATGCACTTCTATAATCTGTATTTTGGAAAGCATTTTGATAAATTAGGCAGACTGCAGAAGACAGCTGTAAAAATTATGTGAGAGCTGAAGGAAACGCCTAGTGGTAAGAAATCTCAGCAAAACTTCCCAAATCTCAGTTTATTAAAAGTAGGGTTAGACAGTGGTCCGATTACAGTATATAAGCACCTTCCCAGTGAAAAGATGCCGAAAAATTCTCTGATAGATAAAGACAGATGAAGAGCCAATGGCTGAAAGAGGGAATGAAACAGATTCAGATGAGATATTAGGAACAGCTTTTTTTGGCTATTATTTATAGGGTTTTTTTGACATTACAAGTGAGATTAACCATAGGAACAAACTGCAGCAGAAAAGCATCTAATTCTCCATCTCTGGATTTCCACAGCTCCTTTGGAGAGTGTACAACAAATTTTGTTCTGACTTGTGTCCCCGTGCTCAGCAAAACTCAGCACAACAGTGAGTCGACAAGTTTTCATATCGCAGCATATACAGATCTGATCAAATGATCTAACGTTCACTTCTGACTGTAAACTATGAACCTGGGGAATGTAGACACCACTGTACTGCTGTCTGTGACAAACTACGCTTTCTCTGAAATACGTCATGAGGAGTGAGACAAACCTCTGTAGGAGTCAGACTTACTTTGGTCTGTATCATGTAATCATTTAACTGAATCATTTTGTCAACTGTCCATGAAATTTATTAATTATATAAAAGTTTAACACTGTTCACATTAAACAAACACTAAGTGAGAAGAACTATTTCCAAGTAGCCTTAACCACTAACTAAAATATAAATGCTACTCTGGTGGCAATAACTTTAACAGAAAATTTTTTGTAAAAAAGATTTGTAAAAAGAATGTCACATTTATCCACTCATGTATTGGTTTGAAAACAAACCAGTGGGAGATCACAAGTCAAGATTGAAATTAGAAATAAGTGAAATAATACAANTTATGTAAAAAAGATTTGTAAAAAGAATGTCACATTTATCCACTCAAGATAAAAAACTACACATATACAGAGCTTTACCATACACTGAGGTATGGAATTTCTGGCTAAATCAAGAATTTACTGTCAGAAAGGAACAAAAGCAGGGCTCATCTACAAGGCACATTGGCCAGGAGCTGGAGGGAGTCACAGGGGAGGAATTGCCCTGACCAGCAGGACCCAAACCCACAGCATCTGTCATGATGGGCAGAGCGTGGGAGATAGCTGGGTCCCCTGATCACCACAGAGAAAGCAAAGCGAGAAAGCAGGTCCACAGCCCAGCAAAGACCTCTGTTTTTAACCTGATGCCCGGGTTTGAGTTTTTTCACTTGCTGTCCTCTCCTTTTTTAGATCTGGGGAGCAGCAAACGATTGCTCCTTATTTACAAACACTGCAAGCAATTACTTTCTCAAGCTATCTTTTTTTCAGGATGAAGAGTTTTCATCTGTTTAATCTCTTTTTCAGCAGCCAAATCTGATCGTTCTTGCTACCCACCTCTGTAATGCTCTCAGGTTTTAGGTGTGTTTCCTGAGACAGGGTGACAAGATATAGTGATACCTACTGTGGTATAACAAGGACTTCTGTTTTGTTCTGTCCTTGGTTCCATTCTAAGCAACTACGATTATTCTATTTCGATTTTTTAATCTGTGCCAGGCTCTGAGCTGAAGTTTTCAGAGCTCCAGTGACTTCAGGATTTCTTTCTTGACTGGTAACACAGAGACAGAAGTACAATGAACTCTACCACAGGCTGATCCTGGGTGCTTGCTTTTGATCACCCATGCTACTAAGTAGCTATGAAGTCACCAACACAGTGTTGGTTTGGCCAGCTCTCTGCCAAACCATTCCCAAACATGGTTCAAGCTTCCTGAAGCAGGAGTCATCACCCACTAAGAATGATTACCGACAGGTTGCTGGCACATGGACACACTGTTGTAGATGGTTAGAGGGCATGTGCCATGACCTCAGTGTCAAAGCACATCCTGAAAAAAACATGCATGTATGTTCAGGTAACAGAAGGAAGACAGGGAAAACGTGAGCTCACTGCTCAGTGAGACAGGGGTCCTGGTTACACAGGACATGGTAAAGGTTGAGGTACTGAAGGGATACCTTTGTCTCAGTCTTCACCAGCAAGATGGGCCTTCATATGCACGGGTCGCAGAGACCGGGGGAAAAGAGAAATGAAAGGTTGGAGCACTTCCCCACTTCCAACTCCATTAGAAACAAAGATGAGATTCCAGGACCCACCCTTGCTAGGAGACGGCCCTAAGGATTCTGCTGTCAGACAAAAAACTCTCTGTTTATCCTACTGATGCGTTCAACTCCCTGTTAGCTACTGGGACAGTAGTGCAGAAAGGGAGATGGTGCATACTTCACTTAAGGCACTCATCTGGGATAGGATAAAATTAGATTGAAGTCCAGACATAATAGAATACTTTATTATTCAGAAAAATTGGAGGAGATTTCTATGAGAAACTGAGGAGAACTGTATCAGCCTAGTAATTTAGGGCACTATCATGCAATGCAGAAAATATGGATCCCAAATTACATTACAAATAATTTATAAAATTGTAAATAGGTTTCTGTTTCCTGGATGACAACACTAATATTTGGAGGCAGAGCATTTCTCAGGTTTATTTTGTCATTGCAAAACCCACATTCATTCTTGGAAGCTGAGTTTTTTGTTTGATCCTGTAATAGGTAACTATTATGCTGAAACTTAGCAGGTTAGCTTTTTTAAATAAAATGAACCAAACTAGTGTCACAGTAATTTTCAAAATACGCTATTTTCCCCAATATGAAATACATCATTGTAATTACCCAATTAAATCAGTAAATAAGAAAATCTCCTGCAACAGAGAAGACAGTTGTTCAGGTATAACAACTATATGTGTCACACAGATTAATATTCGCAAGCAGAAAGTGTAGCAGAAAAAGATTTTATTATAATGCTATCAATCTTCAGTTGGAATTGTGACATGCACATATAGATACGTGTGGATATGTGTATGTATATATATAATTATCATTTACGTGAGTGGGGATGTCTAAGTGTCCAAATACGCTTCATAAGAATGGAAAATCTCTATCATACAGAAAATCTATTAATAGTGTAGAATATAAATCAGGAGTTTTTCCTTTTTTATTCTTCAAGGTCCCCAAACAAATCACCACTTACTTCTGCCTTGTAATAGGACCTGTTCCAAAGACCTTTGACGCTTCCAATTGACTCAACAGGCTTTGGATCTGGCCCTAAAGCAGTAAAACCTTTGTGGAATGTTTATAGATAACCACTTAGTCCTTGCTAGATTAAGGAAAGCAAAAGGAAATAAATTAAATGCATCTTCCAGCGACATAAGTCTCATGAAGAATTAACTAGGATAAGCACTTACTCTAGTTGGTGCACTGTCGATCTGAACAATGCAGACAAAAATAATAATTAAAACATAGCCTCATGCTGAGATGAAACTTTCAAGAGTGTCTACTGTGTTAAGCTTATGATTTTTTCTGGTTTTGTATTTGCAAGCATAATTACGTCCCAGAGGCAACAGGAGCTAGAGCCTGTCAGTCCCCATTTCCCCCTCTGATAGGAGATTAATTTCTTTACACAGAAATCCAAAAGTTGATGCCAGAGCAATAATAATAATGTAAACAAGTCTTTTATTCTTTTAATCTAGAATGCATAATTTAATGGCATAGTCGTATAAATAATGAAAATATCACATCTACTTTAGACAATTAAGAGTAAACTGAAGGTAACATTTAATGTAGTATTGATTGACCACATCAACAAAACAACGGCAGACATCTGTATGGATGAGGGCAGTTAGGAAAATGCTACCAAATCTATCAATACAGATTAAGTAGGGGTGGGATGGAGCAGACTTGATGGCTCAGAGTCCTGGTAATGGAATATGAAGCCTTTCACCTCCAGCATGTTGACTTGAGCTAGCCTAGGTCAGTCTGTCACTGAAAGTCATTACCATCAGGCGGTTCAGTGGAATGAGTTTGTCCCAATTGCAGGCTGTCTGTGTCACAAAATGCACCATCTATCACGACTGACATCATGTTGAGATTTTCAGCTGGAAGGCTGGAAGGAGAGAGGATGGGCTCTACAACCCTTCTACCCCCACAGGAAGCATGGGTAAGGACAGTTGTCTGGGGCTATGCCACAGGAATTTTAGGAATGCCTGACTTTAGGGATAGTGGTGTCAACCACTAACCTAACACACAGCAAGAGGAAGGCTTCTGTACTGAAGAAATTGGAACTGAAACATAAGACTAGACACGAACTAACAGGCAGAAACACTAAGTACAGGAGAAGCATGATAGAAGCAGGCACAGCATACCACCAGCATTAAGTTACAGTAGCTATCCTGCTGTACCTTTCTTTTGGATGGATTTGGGAGAAACAGTGACACTTGCGGAAAGCAAAACAGGGTTTGTAAAAAAAAAAAAAAAATTAGTGGAAGCAGAATTCTTTATCAGGCAAAGGCGAGAAGTGACATATAAAAGCTAAGTGAAAACAACACAGGATAGGAATAAAGGATTTGAAAATGAAGGCAAAGTGTGTACAGAGCCAGCATAGAGATGGGAGACATTGGAGAGATGCAAAGTGAGGAATTACATGGATAAAGGGATGAGCTAAGGCGATTATTTCTTTCAGTAGCAGTTCTGGTTGGATATGAGAAGAGCAAGACTGTACTTGTCAAAGACACCAGAAATTAAATTGTTAGGAAGTGACAGGAGCATGAAGAGAGTTTTAGCTTTGTGGTTAGATGGGGAATATTGTACCTTTTAGAAGTTCTGAAGTAAGGTATTACCTGAAAGTTTCAATGTTAGCCTGAATAGTAGCCCAAATCAAACAGCTGTTTTCTTTGCAACATTCAGGCTACAGCTCAAAATAAGAGATGGGACAGAACTCTCACTTGGTGACAGCAAAACTAATAGAACAAAAATAATTAAGAACATTGTTTCACATCTTTGAGCTTAACTTGGTGGTTAGAGATACATGAGGAGACATCAGGTTAGACAGCAGACAAGTTGCTGCACTTTGGGGAGATAGTTTTCAGTATGTTAATCTAATCTGTGTTGTCAACTTAGAACAAAGATGTTGAACATCATTTCCCAACCTTTTACCTAAACTAACTAAAAGCTCAGGAACTGCTTCTTGGAGCTTTGCAAAAGATAAATAAAAAAGGAAACATATTTTCTATGGGCTTAACTACACTTCTGTAAAAAAAAGTTTCACAAATCATAAACTTAAAAACCATTGCATATGATAAGAACAAAAAGGGACAGATTCTTGTTGAATTGTCAGAAGCTGAAGATCTTGTGAAACAATGAAAACAGGAGGAAAACCAGGAAAAGACAGTCACTGGAAACAATGGCTGATACATTTCCCTCAAAAAATTGTGAGATAAAACTATGTAATTTAAAAATACATTTAGAGTTTTACACTAATCTGACCCAGAGATATGAAAGCAAATTGATGGGTGTGGCAAGATCAACAAAGATCCCTCTCTGACTGACATGCATTTCAGTTACAGTCACATAATAGTAATGGTACCCCTCCTCTATTTATACCTGTAAGAAACACATAAAAAATATCCTAGGACACATACGCTCCACCCAGGCTGCTTCTTATCCCACAAAACACAGCAAGCTTGCCAGTAGCACTTCATCATCTAAATGTCAACTGCCTTTCTGACCATTCCAATCTGACCAGTGTGAATCCCTTCTTGTGGAAAAAAAAATCGCAGTGGCAAACAAATAATTCTCCCAGAAAATGAGGATTAAGAATGAAAACGTGAAACAGTGAAACTAAAATGGTGAAAACATCTCAGTGCTTATAGAGCTCCTTTTCACTAAATCATAATTCCTCATGGCTTGTTTACAGATTAAGTATTGAGGCTGCTGCACATACACTGGTTTATCACCTAGAAGAAAAACTCTGTCGTGAAATGAATATTGTGATTAGGTCAAATTAGGCGAAACTGAACTAGAACCAGATGTATTTTGTTACTAGGACTCACACAAATTCCTTAGCAGTGGTTCAGATAACACAAAATACTGTAGCCAAGAACACTGATTCTGATATTTCTTCATGGGATTTTTCTGGTTGCGATTCCACAGTCAAAAATCACATGTAATATCGATTTGAATGTGACTGCTGTTTTTTACATAATACTATATTTAAATATCCTAAATAATCATGACTTGGGTTTAACTGAATCATATTAAAACAATCAAAGAATCAAAATGAAGTATTAAAATATTTGACATATGTATGATTCCTGCCCTGCCATTAGGAATACAAATGAAATAAAATTATTGTTAAAAATTCTGAACACAGAAGTTAGAAAAATCAGAGGAGGTGCCCACAATGGTTGTGGTAACTCCAGTCCCAGAGGGGCACAAAACTTCTTGGGAAGAAAATGTAAGGTTGTGTGTAGTGACCTGCCACGTTCAAAGCAACTAAATATACTTAGTGTGAGATTTCTTGGGAAAACAAAAGGGTACAACAAAAGTATTTTGTCTCATCACTCAAAACCAGGACAGGCTATCCTTCTGTATAATTTGAAGCATCTACTAAGCTTACTACAGAAATGACTGGAGAAAGCCCTGGTTCGGTATGCACACAAGACACAAACTCTGATTAACCAACTTTTCCACAGGCTCATTCTCCATTCTATATGCATGTCATCTAGAAAGATAGGAAAGTTCAGCTGGGTATGGCTTTCACTTCCAAACAAACAAACGCAAATATTTCTTTTTCTGTGTATCTTTCTTTACAAGGGAGCGTGACACTTGGTTATCAAGTGCCATTTTACAGGAACCAAATGCATGCACTCGCAATACTAATCAGTAAGCTGTTCCGAGAGTCAGGGGCTTGCTTCTTGCACAGAAGTAAAGGAATTATCTGCTGCAGAAGGCCCAGTACCATCTCAAGGCAGCCAAAAAATTACCTGTTCGTAATTTGCCCTGCTTTGTTGTCAGGACTTTGAATGTAAGTTCCCACTGAAACGGACTCGTGATGAGTGAGGATGAGGGCGTGCTGGAACTACATGATCTTTACGGTCCCTTCCAACCCAAACCATCCTGTGATTCTACGACGTGAAGGTGGCCGATTGTTTTCCGCTCTACAAGTCTGGAGCAGCATTTCCGAAACACGCAGGAGATACAGTGGTAAAAAGCGAGCGGAGGGTGTGAGTGAGGTGTACTGAAACACTCCGCGGCTTTCAGCCTCCCCCAAAGCATCTTCCCTGGAAAACCCTGCAACACACTCGAAGGCCCTACAAAGGCAGGAGCCACTCGGCACCCCAAGTGCCGCGGGACCGGGGCAGAGCGGGCGGGACCAGGAGGCGGGGACGCTCGGGCAGGAGGTGGCGGGAGCCCCGCTAGCACAGGAAGTCGCCCCGCCGAGAGAGGAGGGAGGAGGCGGAGCTCCGCCGCTCGGCCCGAGGTACGGCGCCGCGTCCCGCGGTGGGCGAGAGGCCGCGGCCGCCGGGCCCGAGCGGGCGCTGCTCCGNNNNCGGGCTGAGGGGCTGGGGGTGGGCGGGGGTCGGCGCTGCTGCCGCCATGTTGGGCGTGGGCGGGAAAAGCTGCGGCGGTGCGTTGTCGTGGGGACGGGGCTTGTGTTCCATTTCACTCCAGCGAGACCCCTCCGCTGCCAGGGCTGCTTTTCTGTGCTCAGAGAAGTACGACCCTCACCGGGCAGCCAAATTGGAGGGAAACGTACCCCTCACCCTGTTGTCCTCGGTGGGGCCATGTTCGAGGCCTGGCCCGGGCACGCCAGCTGGGCCGAACTGGCCGAAGCCTGCGATGCCCCCACGCGAAGATAGCTCACGGTTTTCCTTCATGAGCACGCCTGCTCATATGCTGCCGGCGCGTGTGGTGTGGTTGGATGTGTGTGTGTGAAACCCCGTCTTGTGTGGCGTGTTAGGGTGTCTGGAGCTGGACAATCCGCTGCTCTGTATGTGCTGACCCCCCACACGCAGTGAGACCGGGCCGTATAGTGCTGCTGGATGTGTTCGGCTGGCTGTGGGTGTGCAATAAATCTGATCCAACCCGGAGTTGTTGAGCTGGCTGTGTTTGCTTTCCAGGCGTGATGTGTTCCGGGTACATTGGACTGCTTTGTGTTCTCTGCAGAGTGCTCTGGTCATGCTTGTGCTCAGAAAATCCTGGACAGAAATATGTGAGGATATGTGAGCTGCAAAACTTCTAAATGTGAAGTGTGGGCAGGGGATTCTCTGCCGCTTTGTTCATGTGGCTTGCAAGCTGCTCCACCTTCCATCAACCCACACAGTTACAAGGACACTTCATAGTAGAACCAGAAACCCTCTCTGAAAGAGCTTATGGTGTAACTGGGCTGTGTATACAGCACACACCTTCACACTCAGTAATTCAATTACGTGTCTTAGGTTTTGAGCTCTTCCCTGTTGGGGCCCAGGCTCATTCCTAAAGAGCTAATCAGAATGGGCGGATACTTGCTATTAAAGACACATTGAGTTCTAATCCAGTTATTGCTACTGATAGGTGCCATCTATAATGGAAAACTATATAAAGCGGTGTTTAAGAGATACACAAAATACTATGAATGTGGGGAAAATTGAACCATTTCTTAAGTACTGCTGTTGGGCATGTTATCTTTGGCTGAATCACTTTTTGGTACAAAATGGGCTGGGGACAAACTTCATTAATCAGAAAATAGCTCGTCTGCTCACTTAGAGAAAAATTTGGTCAATTTTTTTATTGATGTGTTCATAATGAATTAATACAATTTACCTGCTAGGACTTCTTTTCTGTTTTCATGGAAGTTGGAAAGGTATAAGTCTACTTCATATATAATTTATTGTGTAGTCTTCTAGCTAAACCTGGTTGAGGAAGAGTAGATGAGCACAAATAGATGACCTCAAGAGGTCCATCAACAATCCTAGGAATTCAGTGAATTTGATTTATGTAGCCAAGAAGAGATTACCGCAGTATTCTGTAACTTATTGTTCTTATTGTGCTTAAAATAGTATTTTGTATCTGCAAAAACAATATAGAAAATACTTTTTTAGTGCAAATGTGGGAGCTCTTCAGACATCTAGGTTTTGAAAGATTACTTCAAATCAGATTTCTAAAGCAGAGATGCCTGTTAACAGTGGTAAAATTCCGTATGTAATTAGCTTTAAGTCTTGTATTGGATTTCACACGAAGACATATGTGTGGTTTTTTAGAAGTCATATAAACAAGACTATGCCTTCCATTTCAGATACAAGCAACTGACTTCCAGAGTTTATTACTGCATCACATTGAATGACCAGGATTTTTCCATCCATCCTTCCTTAAGAACATACTTTAGCAAAAGGTAATATGCGAGGAGATACATACTTTTTTCATAAAATCGGGAGTAAAGGCAGCACCTTTATTGCTGCTCTTTGGTTGGTTGTGGTTTTTTCCATGAATTGGAGCTATGCAGAGTAAGTTTATATGCACTGAAAGATGCCGCACTCACTTCTGCCGGTTCTGTGATTTTGTAGCTCATGCTGTTAGACTCTTCAGCCTTTTTGGAGAAGGAAGCCAGTTTGTGTGTCAGTTTGAAAATCTTCTACCTCACTATCGGTCAAAAATCCAGAATGAAGTCTAGTCATGTAAGCTAATAAATTAACATGTGGTACTGCCTAGGGTATCATTAGGATTTACTTAATTCAAATATTTCAGCCAAGTTCTTGCACCCCAGTCTAAAGGGCAGCTGAAGCTCAGTGTGCTTTGTGGCAGTAGCTCCAAGAAACATCCAGTTTTAGTAGATGCTATGTAGAAAACAAGACAAGGGTTGTTTTCTCTGGATTTTTTTTTTTTTTTTGCAGTGCAGTGAAGATATTGTCCTTGTCTTTTTCTGTGAAATTTGTTTCTCTAGACCATGACTTAGTTTTGGTTAGATAATTTTAAATACCTTTCAAAATGAATCAATACCGTTAAGATTAATTATTGTTAATCACAGTTAAAATTTCAGAGTTTCTTTAGGATTTTTATCATAACTAGGAAGTTGTTGGGGTTTTTTCTTTGGGATGTTTCCATATTAATCTAAATTTTGCATTAAGCAAGGCAAGCTGTGAATTATAGGAGAGGATAGGAGTGGGCTAATGTTACAAAATTGGGTTGCCTAAACCTAAAAAAACCTAAATCAGTTTAATTTCATTGTAGGGAGCAGAGTCACTCTGTTAAGTGCTTGAGAAGAGTAAGTGAAATATTATGTTTACATGTTGTGAGATACGTAAAGAGAATGCAACATAGATGGTTGTAAGATGTAGACAAAGAAGCCAGTGATTTCCATTGGCAGTAGAAGCCTCCCTCAATCCTCTGACTCTCATACAATACTACTCTTGTAATGCAGTTACTCCTGGGAAACAGGAATGTGAAAGTCAATGTTTTCTGATACAAACTCTGCCTTAAATTTTTCTGCTCTTGCGGATTTTTTCATTTGCTTGCTGGTTTATTTGCTTGAGGAAAAAATGTGAAGAGATTTACAGAATAAATACTAGCTGGTTGTTTTTCAAAATTAAAAATGAAGTGCTTTTCAGTGAATGGCTATCTTCATTTCAAGTAAAGTCTGCAATGATTAAATATTAAAATGATCCATGGTTTAAATTAATATGAAAAATTTTCAGAAGATTATTACAAAGATTAACATTTTTAATGTTTTAATACTCCCATAGTTTATCAATCACTGGCACAGTGAAACTGCTTTTAGTTAACAAACCCAATGATACAATGTATCATTGCAGTATGATGCACAAAGTAAACCTCATGGCATGGTTGGTAGAGGAGATGAAGAAACAGTGTATCTTATAGCTCTTTAATAATCAGGTTTATTCTTTTAAGTATTTTTTGTCACACAAAATAAACAAGTAACAATTTTTTTTACTTTTGAAAAGAAAATAAGAAGCAAAGATAGTTCCAGAAAAACTGTGGTGTTTGCTCTAGAGGAAGGAGCTCTTGTATCGTGTGAAGACAAACATAGATGGTCACTGGTATGGCTATGGAAAAGTAAAAAGTTCTTGTGTATGTGTTTCCGAGTAGGACTTGCATTAATGCAGCTTTAATATTGCAGAATTATCTTCAACAGTGTGTGATTCCTGATACATTTTTATTCTTTAGAATTACGTTTGAAGGTCATGGGAAAATGTCATGGAATCCCAGGTGATTTTGTATCACTAGCTGAGCATAGATACCCCTGTAATTCAGTGGGTTGAGTAAATACTTGAGGCATTCCTGCCATGGACAGTGCTAATTCCTTTGTTTCTCATTTGTTTTGTGCTTTTTTTAGCCACAGGGCTAAAAATCAGCATTAAATTTGGTTCCGCCTCTCGAAACACACACTTCAGTGACAGTGGAGCTTTGCACAATACAGTTTATTGTGTCCCGAGATTTTTTGCAGTTTTAAGTATGATAATTCACACATCATCAAAATAATGTTCATTCGTGTGTTGTGATTGTTGTTGTCATCATCCTTCACTCAGTATGTTTTACAATCAAAAACGAGGCAGAATTGGGATGAAGGGCTGATGAATTAGCCAATGTAAATCCAGTAGTGTTTGTAAAGAAGCATGGGAGATAGGAAAGGAAGGGTACTGTAGAAATCCAGGACTAGATGTTGAGCTGGATAAATGGGGAAAGACTATTCTGACAGCAGAAACTTATGGCGGAGAAGTCACATACAGTAGAAGGGAGAAATGTGAGAGGGGAAAAGAGCAAATGTTGGTAGTAGGTTAGTGTTGGGCATGGTAGTGGAAAGTTAAAATCCGGAGGGCAAGTAGAAGCACACCATTTTCTATACAAGTTTGTGGTCACTTTTTAATGCTGTTATTACTAGTCTTAGGTGAGACAACAAAATAAAAATAGGGTTGCATCATCTGTAGGTGGTTGCCTCTAGCCAATAAGCTGAATTAATCCTCATATATTTCTACTGAAATAAAATAAATAGTGGAAAAAATTAATAATCTTTTATGTCATGAACTGTTTTTTATGTTGGGGAAACAGATTGGGTTGAAAATGTAGTAGATTTCGAAGTCTCAATTGTTTTCTCTCCGGCTGTGCTGTGTGGTGTAAATGAAGAAAAGGTTAAGTTTACCCATGATAATTCCCTCTCACATTTACATTATCAATCAGCCTTTGTAGCTTTTTGTGCTTTTATCTATTGTGTTTTCATTGTAATCTTTACGTATGAAGTTCTCAGTTCTACAAACTCTTATGCTGAAATTTGTTCACGAATGGCTCTGACAGATGTACTCTGGAAGCCTTAAATGTTGTAGTTTAAGGTGCTGCCAGCTGGTCGCTTCTCCCCATCGCTCAGATTGCAGTCTGTATGGAAGATATGGCAATACTGCACCTCAGTTCACTTCCCTCACCTGAACTCACATTTGTTTTAGGGTGCCTTGTGCTGATGCAGAAGTTGGAAATTGGGTCCTGGGCACGCAGTGTAGCCCCTTTTGTTGTCCTTTCTTACAGTCTCCTTAACCCTGGCAGGAGATTAAGCACCTGGGTCACCAACATCTTAAAGCCTCTCAGACACTCAGAGCTTGTTGATGAGACTCCTCTGTAGTTTTAAGTTGAACATGTTTAAAACTTTCTTTTTCAAATTACCTATATTTTCGATTTGTCATTATACCAAGTCAGTGTGGAGGACATTTCCGTATTTGGCTTTACCATATCGCCATCCCTACTTAACCTCTGACCCCATGGTTTTGTCTACTTTTAAAAGTGATCAAGCGTAAAAGCTTATATTAAAAGCCATAGATCTTTGTTTCATGTGATATGTATTACATAGAAATACATAGAAATTGTTCAGTAGGCTGTGTGTTGCACTCATTGTGTGTGGAGCTGGTTACACTGCCTCCAATTAAGATTGCATCAGTTACTTTACTGCTAGACCAGTTTTGTATTACTTATGCTCTTGCCAAAAGGAAACTGTTAACCTGGAGCAGTGTATTGTTTTGTTTTTGTGTCTTGGCTGTCAAACTGAAAGCACACTATTTGTCTAGCTAACATTTAAATTTGGTTAGGTCCTTGATTTGCTGTTACTCAACTAAAATTAATTTTAAAATTAAGACTGTACAGTAACAATAAAATGGATAAAGAGCTGGTAAGCTGCCAGCACTCAGAAGTAATGGCTAGAGGCCACTGTCAATGGTTGAGAGCTTGTGGGAACTTACCCCAGCATTTGCATCAGGTGTGATATGCTTGCCATTTTGGTCAGTTATCCTTGTGTAAACATACAAGCAATAGTGGCAGATGATGAATTGTTCAGTGATTGCTGGATTGACGAGGAAAGGATGAAGTTTAAAGCATGGCTGAGATCATGGTAATATGAGTCTGTTAGAATGCAGTTTGTGTGCATGTGTTGAGGAACAAGGAATAGTAGATGTATGTGCGGAATGAAAAATTTTTATCTTGTAAAGCTGAGGGAAGACTTGGAGGTTTGTGAGGAAGGTCCTGTAGATCTTCAAGGGGATTCAAGTGCAGGTCAGTGTCAAGAAGGGCTGGTGCTGCCTAGGAGAGGAGGGGTAGGAGCGTGTTAAGATCAGTGCTGAAATGTTGCATCTAGTTTTATTTCTATGGAAAACATGTCCTGAAAAATTTGAAAGCATGATGACGATCCTGAAAGACACAGGCTTAAGTTCTGTTAGTAGAACTGCTGTTGGTAGATGGGTTGGAGATTTGGTTCGAGCTTGCTGTGGTGTTCCTGACCACACGTCTGCCTTACCTCAGCAAGCTGTTAGCTCTCCCTCCCACCGGGTTGCTTCAGAGGCCCTCCTGCATATGTATTGTTTAGTGTCCTAGGCAAGGCTATGGTGAATCTGTGTGGATTTGTTATTTCTCCCCTTTGCAGAGGACATGAAAAGCATTGTTTCTATTTTATTGTATGTGTATGCAGCATGGAAAGCTTTCTAGAATATGTTTTTTCAACAAATTTGAGTATTATTTTAATGGAACTGCTAAGAATTGCAGCAACTAGTAGTTTCCTGGGGTTTTTTTTTGTTCTGAAATCATGAAATGGTAAAAGCAAGGGTGGATGTTGCTTTCCTTGGAATTTTTTGACATGCTATTTAATTTATGAATGAATCTTTCTATAATTTGGAGTGAAAAGCTTAATAAAATGTTCTTAGATTGCTGATTACTTTTTATTCTGAAAAATAGGATAATTTGAAAGCCTGGGTTATTATGGTATCTTTCTGTGTATATGAAGCTAGAGACCAACAGGCTAAACAGGAAGGGTATTCTGGAAAAAATTATTACAGAGACAAAACCTATTGAAAAAAACTTGAAACTATTTTCATTTTAAGTACACCAGTGGGGTTAAACAATATTAATAACTTCTGTTAGAGTAACAGATCATAATAATTTAAAACTACGGTTCCCAGCACACTTGCTAGTATCTTTTATGGTTTCATTAAAATACATCTGAAATAATTTACAAAGCAAAGCTTCTGGGTGAATTCTTCCAGTTCTGCATGGGAAGAGTGCCTGTTTATCTTCATGCATGTTTATATAGAGCCGTGGAAATTATGATGTAAATGTGGATGCTGTACTAAAACATAGCCATATATGCAGAGTAAGGAATTCAAAGCACTTGTGTTCTGTCATTTATTGCACACAAGCTATGTGTATTGTATAGGCTTGGTTCAATTCTGTATTGTGACCATAGAAGGACACTATAGAATATGTACTGTATCTTAAGGGGACCTTGAAGGGGAGGGAATAATGTGTGTAGGAAAAAGCTCAGGGCAATAAGTCTCTGACCAGACTTGTCTCTTTTTGGGTTTTGGGCCTTCACACATGAACACTGTCATTGCTGGAAATAGTGAAGAGCTGGAAAGAACTTTCCCCTGTACTGCACTGTTACACATTTTTATTTACTCACCTTATTAAAGAAAATATGTAGATCAGTGTGGAAACAACTGGGACGGCTGTAAAGCCAAGTGTGTGGGATAAAGTCTTTTGAAAGGTAAAAGAGGAAGCAACTTAGCTTCATTTTCAGAGTTGACCCAGCTCTCCTTAAACTTTTAAACTTAGTTACCGAGCTGTACAGCTGTTGGTACAGTAGTGGCCAGACTGGGCAACTGTAGCAGGAAGAGAACAGACCTGCAGTTTCTTGTGGTGTTGGTGTGTTCTTAAGAAAACCAATCTGAACTCGTTTTACTGTATGCTCTAGAAGGTTTTGTGTTGTTGTATGTCACCTACAAGGCTAGATTTCAGGCAGTGCATCCACCTTCTTCTAATAAAACTTTATGGCAGAAGCACACAATCTGCTTGACTCCAGCCAAAGGCATGTGCAAACCCCTAGAGCTTAGAGAGATGCACTCAGGAAATTTGAGCAAATGGAGTGGATTGTCATCTGCTGTTTCATCTCAGGCTAGGTTCCTGAAGAAATGCTCACAAACTGCTTTTCAAATGATGTCTTTTAGCAGACCTATGACTACTCTATTTGTAGCTGGTTTGTGGTATAGGAATCTCTCATCAGAGGTATTTTTTAGGCCAGAAAAGGCCAACCTTTAACACATCAGAATCCAGGATCTTTAAAAAATGTGCCATCTCCTAAAGCAGCCACCCATCAAAATGTGTTGAATTTTGTATTTCACCAGTATTTTTGTAGTAACTAGAATTTTACTCATACTGAATGACTCGAAACAGCCAAAGGAATACTTGTCTTTAATGTGTTTGTCTCAGTGTCGTCCTTCTTTTGGCATTTTTTTGGACAACGAACCCGGAAGCAAAATCTCTTTCTTATGACAGGCCTGCATGCTATTCAGGAGCAGAGGGAAGAGATGGGGATGCAGTCTCCTCCCACCCCATTCCCATTTGTGGGAAGAGCCATGAAAAGAGCCCAAACAGACATTTGCACAAATGGTTGCATCCAAAATCTTAAAATGTTCCCGTGATGTTCTGCTATTTCAGCTGATACTTTTCTGCTGGTTGATGATTTTTCATTTTGCTGCCTTTCTTCCCAGCTGTGCTCCACAATTTTTCTGCCTTTAAAATAAGACAAGGAAACAGTTTACCAGATTTTCTGATGGTTATCAAAGCTTATTTTTTCATTTGGTGCATATAAAGGTTTTTGCCTGATTTTGATCCATTCCTTTAATTCAATCTTTGTTCAAGGTTCAGACTGTAGATAGATATCAATGATCTTATATTCCCCTTTATGCCCAAATACAACATAAAGTTCCCAAAGAGATGGTATCGTGTAAGCTATTACTTTATTCTTTATCTTATAAATCATTGCCTTTAATGGGATCTCTAGGTAGTTTTCAGGAGAGCCAAGTCTTGAGCAATTTAGATAAAATCTGCAGACAGTGTGCTTGGCCTATTGTTTTGAACTACTTTGGTAACTACTGAGCTGATGTTATTTACACCATATTAAACTTTTCACCTAGTTATGGCCTAATCCTTTAAAACCAATAGAGTAGGACTTGGTTTTGAAAATGCTGCTGCTAACATCTATGGGTCTGTGTTCACTAAACCTGACTATTAAGCTCAATTTTAAGTATTGTAGGGCTGAACTTTACATTTTAACTGTTAGCACTAAGTTAGCTACTGGTTATCTACTGGGTTTTGTCTCAATTTTAAAGAAAAAATGTGCAAAAAAGGATATATTGTGTTAAGACTGAAATGCATGCCAGCTTTATGTTCTGATCTTTATGGGGAAAGCCTGCACTGGATGCAGTCCTCTGCCATGTGTTCTAGGAAGACCCTGCTTGATCAGGGATGTTGGACCAGATGACCCACAATGGTCTCTTCCAATCTGACTGATTCTGTGATTACTCTGTCTTTAATCAGCTGTTGAATAATGGAGGAAAACATAAATACCGAAGTCATCAAATTAAAACTCTTTATACTTCATGTTTCTCTTGCCTGGTGACTAGAATAGGTGATTTTGTTTTGAAGCTGAGTTGCTTACCTGAATGCCTAATACAGCATGTGAAACAAAAAAAATAGCTTAAAACTATTTTTGTTCATGCATAGATCAGCCTATTTAATACTTACTGAGCTGCAGTAGCTTCAGAGAAAGGAGGAAAATGCACATTTGTTCTGAATGCTGGATGGAAAGATTACCCTTTAAGTCTGTTTGAACACCAAGTTTAGTAATGGAACTAATAATTCAGTTTTGCTGAAGTGTTACAATTAGGTTTATGTGGACTGAAGTATTACTTGCTGCTGTTGTTTGTAGCCTGGTTTCAACTTTTGCAAGCTTGCTCAGGTAAGAAGGGAAGCAATCATTAGGCTATAAACGTGGTGACCAGTTTTAGCAATTACTATGACTTGAAGTCATATGATGGGACGCTGTGTTATACTACAGTGAAATATGTTACAGAAGGGCACATTTGTCTGCCTCCCAGCTTTGTGCCTGCATGGCTTATTTGTGGCTGTTTTCTCCTCTGGTTTTCAATTATTAAGTTAATTTTAGTTGCCAAGAGTTGGGTTTCTTCTTGAATGATAGACATATTCAAGGAAAATGGATATCAATATTAGAATTAATGGAGAAAAATTAAGCTGAGACTTAGCTTCATATACTTTTTAAAGAGTTGTTTTTATAAACAGCACGAGAGTGTGAAAAGAAAGGAAAAATTCCAGGAGTTTCAAACTGTCTTGTTTTGATGTATTAGTTCGAAAAAGCTGTTTCAGTTTTTAAATAATTCACTCAGAAAGCTTGTATTTTTAGTAGTCTTAAGATAAGGCAAGTGAAAAGAAAGGCACCGTAGAAACAAAAGCATGATACAATACATATACAAAAGCATGGTAGCATGATCGATATGAAATTATTACTTGTGCCAGTTTTTGTGTGTATGAATAACTTGAGAAGTTACAAGATTTATATTCATGAAGGTCATTATCCCATTTTGCAATATTGAAAACTTTGTGAAACACTGTCCTCTGGATGGTTGAAAACTGTAGTTTAAGATGGGTGTAGTAAAGGGAAGGATAATCCCCAAATACTTCATCTCACTTGAGGAAGAAATCAGAATTTCATTTCCATCGAAAATGAGCCTAAGCTTAAAAATCTGCAAATGAAAAATTAACAAGTGTATATAATTAAAGCATTCAGGCTTATAACAAGCTATGGCTTGTGACAGTCCCAGGAAAGAAGTAACATTTGTGAAAAATAGAATTTTTGTCGGTTCCCAAAACTAGAGAGGGGAGAATAGAGGGCTTAATTTCTCATTTAAAGAAGGGAAAGAAGCCACTCTTGCCTTGCTGTAACACCTAGGAGGGCAAAACACAGTCCCTCAGATTTTGGAGTAAGACTTCAGTAAAACCACAAGGGTCTCTGTTAAATTTAAGAATGTGGAGTGCTTAGGCAGATGTAGCTGATTTTGAAATTTAAGGTATGACCTCTAGCTTTATTAAAATTAGTCCCTACTTTAAATTAGTTATTAGTTATTTAAATTAGTCTCTACTTTATCAAAGGAAATGAGTGCCGAAGGGTATGTGGTGGAGATCAAAGAGGGAGTAAAATTGCTGGGATTTAAGTGAACTGCAGAAGTGTCCACTGCTGATGCTTCAATTACTGAGACAGAGCAAATAATTGTTTCTTATTGTTGCTCTTGACTCGATGAACTTTTAACTCGTGAGGCAGAGAGCATGTGCTTCTGTCTGTTTTGTGTAGTGGTGGTGGTGATGTCTTCCCTACGCCTTGTGCCGCACGGGTGTCTGTACAGCACCTGCAGGTGCTCCCATGAAAGCTGTATCCATCCTTGGCAGATGTGCCTCTGGGCATTGGGTTGGTCTGGGTGTCAGGTCTCTTTCTACCGTATTTAGCTCTGATTTTTACCATAGTCCCATGTCCTTCCCACTCCCCCCAAAAAATCTTTAGACAGATTCTGTTATTCTGAAGAATGTTATTTTGAAATACAGCGTATGGTGTCATTTATTGTGTTATTTTCCCTTTAGCAGAGATTACTCTTCTCTCTGTGAAGTATTACATTTTGAACTGTCTGGCAAGGCAGAAATGAGCCACGTGTGTGCTTTCTTCCTTCATGAACTTCTTTAAGGATATTTTCTTGACACATCAGTGCCATCACAGTTTCACAAAAATGGGGAAAAAATGTTCCTCTTTGAACATTTGGAATTTTTTATTTGTTTAGATGAAGACCTGTCTTCATATTAAATTGAATGTATGTTTCACACGTGCTATAGCTGTACTCATCTCTGAAGTAAGTAGGGAATCTTGTTCTGAAGACGTAACATCCTAATAATGAAAATTAAATGTAAGGTTCATAGAATCACTACAGTTAGGAATATTCTTATGCAAAATTTCATACTTTTTTATACAAGAATAACACCAATTGCTAAATAGATCTCTTCTGTGTAAGTAGTGCTTTTTCAAGTGTGTTTTGGCCTAATACATTTTCATCCTGTAGAAGCAGAGACAAACTGTACTCTCCTGGAAACGGAAGGAACCTTTTAACATTTTTAATAGCCTTTTTTCATTTAAGAAAGCATTTTTACATAAATACGAAGTTCTTTTAAAAAATCTTATTCAGGTTTTGCCATCCTTGAAATTTTCACTGTTTTCCTGGCTGTGAGTACATTTAAGGATAATCTTTTCAACTCTTCAGATGCTTGAAAACGTTTTATGTTTACCAAAAGTAGATTCTTTGCTAGAGGAGAAAACACAAATATTTGGGTGTAAATGGTCCCACCAAATTTTAAGTACTCTGAGGGGGTTTAGGAGCATAACAAGAAAGCAAGAGTGCCAGAGGTGATTTGGATTCCTTACCATTACCTTTTTTTCTTCACCCATCGCAAAGGGAGTGGAGATGGCCTCCTGTGTGTCTCAGTTATATTCCTGAAATTTAGTGGAACTAATCTGGGTTGTTGATGAAATTAGTTTTTTCGGAATACATTGCCTTAGGATTTTGAAACATCCATGAGAGTATGCTGAAAATTCCTATGAACTACTACCTCTTTATTACTTTTGTTAAATAAATGCAGAGCTAATTTCATGGGTTTTGGAGGTACTGTATAGCTAACAAACAATAGAACGGCTCCTTTCCCTAGAGTGCAGAGGGTACTAATTGGAAATAACAAAGTGGTTTTTGTTCCTAGTGCTTACATGAAGCTATGAAACAGCCTGATATATGTCTGAGTAAAAGTTGTAGTTCCTATATGGTTTGAATCTTGGGATGTGGTACAGTGTTTGTTGTCCTTGTGTAGAAAGTTGAAATTATTTTAATATCTGTTCTGATAGGAGTTATGGATCCTGTGGTTTTGATTAATTTTCCTAAATTTAATTAAATTTAAATCACCTCTGCTGCTTTCAAGGCTAAATTAAGTAAAGAAGTATTACATTCCTTTTATTAACAGAAAAATAAATAAATCCTCAAATAAAGCAGAGATTCTGCAAGAAGCACCATGGGCAGGGTACTCTTTCCTTTGAAATTATGATCTCATTCTTTGAGAGGGACTTTCTAGAGGAATGGAAGATTACTGTAAGACTGACCAAAAGAACATGAATGTATTTTGTTTTCCATTTTTTTGTTTGTAGAAGTTTTTTTTAAGTAGTAGTAGTAGTAAAGATTTTGAAATTCTTTCTCTTGGCTACAGTATGGTTAAATAATTAATCTACATTATTTTACCTATTTTGGCTGTAGGCTACATCCACTGCTGTGCAGGCAGACCTTATTTATTGTACTTTAGCAGTACAACAAAAAAAGCCAATTAAAATAACCAGCAGCAACAATTTCCAAAATACCTACATGCAGATGGCTTCCTACTTTAAATGCAGTGCTACCAGTTCTTTGGGATATCTTGATGTTTGCAGAGGGTCTGATGTTCTCCTTGACTTTTACCTGAGGTGGATAAAAGGCTATTTTTGCTCTCTTGTAACTTGGAAATATTTTAATATCCATTAGTTATTAAACTATCAGGTGTGGAGATAACTCGGAGAAGACCAGTTCTGTCAATGATATCAGTAAGTTTTCATAGAATCTTTGAATCATTAAAAACTACTTGGTGTATGAGTTCAGATGATCAAGCTGCATTACATCCAACAAAACGAACGAAGAAGTTTATTTTTAGGGTAGATATCTATTTGCAATTAAAGATGAGGAACTTCTGCATATATACGGATGCTGAAGACTTGGTCCAGTACCTTTACATTCTGTAGTGGTTCTTTCCTGTCCTGAAGTTTTACTTGCTTTTCTCTCAGCTGACTAACTATATCTCAGCTACAAAACCAGTAATTTCATTATTTCTTTAATGTGCCCACTGTTATTATTTTGGCAACCTACCGTTGAAGAGTTCAGACATGCTATCAAATATCACTGGTAAGAAAGTTTGTACACATGTAGATAGGCATGTCTTCTGAATGTTTGCTGGTTTATGTTTTAAGACTTACCATGGTTATTAATCATTTGTATTGCACTAATAATGTACAAAGTGCAATCTCTGTATATATAGATCCTATTCTTATTTTTTATTAGTATTTCCGAAGTTGTTCATAGTAAGTTTCTATTTCATTAAAGTAATTGCTGGAATTTATTTTTTAATTGGTATAGAAGATGCTATGTATACATCAAGAACAGTGAATTGGGTTTTAAAGTGTAACCAGACCTTGAATGGACATTTAGGACTGGTTTTAATCTCACAAAATGCTATTGACATTTAGAGGTGATAATAGGCAATTTATTACGTGTTTTAATTATTATCAGCCACCGCTTAGGAGTAAAAGAAGAGAAAAATAAAATCTTGTGTTTTTCTGAGTGTGTAAATTTTCGAAGGGGAGTTACTAGAGGGGAAGCCAAAGGGGGTGAAAAAGCAGTGAAGGGTACCACAAAAACAAATACGTATAATCTTGTAGTATCTCTGAAGCAGAAATAAACAAGAAATCATTATTTGGGGCCTCGCTTTGTTTCCTTAAAACCATCTTTTATAGAAGCTTGAAAGTTGAGGATGGCTCACATTGCTTTCATATTATCTGAAATTACTTTTCAATTATTTTGAATAGCCAGTAAAAGGAGCAGTAACAAGCTCCTTTATATGTTTTTTTTAATGTTTATATAGTCATTAAAACTCCAGGGACTTGAAGGCTGCTTGGGATGCATGCAGCACAGTGTGCTGCCTATCCCTTTGGTTTGGCAGAGAGATATGGGAGAAGCCAGATCCTCCATTTGCTAGTGTCAGAAGCAACAAAATGGTCAGACACCTGAGTGTAAATTTCTTCTACAGTAAAGATGACCAATTATTTTAGGATGACCACTGCTATTTTAAATGGGGGGAATTAGTTTTGTGACTCACAAAGGTTTCAGGCTTTTTCTTTTTTGAGAAATGGTTAGAAGGTTGCATTGAAAACCTACAGCAAGGTTCATAAATAATAAATACTACCTCTTATTAATCCATATTTTAGTTTAAATCTGGCTCATGGCAAGTTGCCTCCTTCGGGAATGTGGGATTCTTTACAAGAGAAGGTGAAGAGCCATAGTCCTCAAGGAATTAAATTGTGAAAACAATCTCAGTTTGGTACATGCTAATATAGTTCTGTTATTCCCTTTCCACATCTATCACAACACATTCTAAATTGTGGCTGATCTTCTATGCAAATAGCTGTCTTATTAGTCACTGGCTCTGTGTTCCAATGTCTCCGTGGGTTTCTCAGGCATTTGCTATCTAACCATCAAAGCAGTGGAAATGAATGATGATTACTGCATCTCTTTGAAGAACAAAGAGGACTCAAGGTTCTAGATGCGAGAGTCGGTGACACTGAGCCACGCAGGCAAATGCACGTGTCTGTGGCTCATATTAAGTCAGGAAATAATTTTTGCCTGTGTTTTCGTCTTGTGTTTTATTGGCATTGCTAAAAGTGCAAACATCTTTCACAGCCGATGTTTTGTTATAAACCATTAGTAGACTATGGAAATTGCAGAAGGCAAGTCAAAACAGTCTTTTAACAGTGGCATGAAAAAGCCAAGAACTAGTTTTGCAGTGTAAAAATGTATCTGTTACATCCTCAGTTAGCTGAAAGTTCAAACAATACGTATATTTTCCATTCTAATTATTATGATGTGAATGTTATGAAATAAAACCCAGTCCAGAGAATTTCTGTGAAGCATAGTAGAGAGGGAAAGAAATGCAACCCAGTAGATTACAGTTCACTGCTTATGTGTTTTACATAAAACAAGGAGTTTTATGTAAAATAGGGAATTCTCTGAATTCAACCAAAGTAATGTATGGAAAAATTACAGCACTATAATTGAGTTTTCAGTTCAGATTAAAAATTAGTGGCACTCTTCTGTACCTTGCAATTATTCCTGAATACATTTTAACAAAGGTTGCTGACTTTGGAGCATCCAAGTTCATTTTATGCCCAAATCCATTTTATGGATTTGTCACTTGACAATAAATGCAACTAATTCCTAGAGAATAGATAAATATGAAATAATAAACTTTGGGGTTTTAAAATGCGCAAATAACTTGTGGGCGTTATTCCTGCAACTATATTTTAAATTGTGTTTGAAGCTATGGAGAAAGTGGTGAATGCTTTAAGTTTGGGATGCTGGCAGTAGTGTTCAGCAGTGCTGTGGCATGCTTTTTGGGTCGTGATTTGGCATCTCAGTGTCTTCCAGGGCTGCACTTCCCAGAAAGCGTGCCTTGGCAGCGACCAGGGAAGCTCATCTTGCTGTAGCACAGCTGGTTATGCCTAACAGAAAAGTACAACTCTTGCAGATACTCCACGGCCATATGTGCACAGTCTGCACATGGTTTGTGGCTACCCAGGATGATTCAGCCAAAGTTTGCCCTTGGCACAGTGCTCGCTAGGGCCGATTGGAAAAAGGCAGGGGTTGGCTGCTGTGTGTCTTCTGTGCTTGAACAGTAAATCTGACACTTCTTGAAAACGTCAGTCCTCTCATGAGCATGGGTGTTGATGTTGGGACTCTTGTGTCGTAGAGGCAGTCAGATGGTGGGGCTTATCATCACTGTGGTGAGTGATGTCTTCAGCCCAGCCAAAATGGTTCGATCCCAGTATTTTAAATGTGTGACTGCAACAGCCAGTTATTTCTTAACTAGGGAAAAAGAGGTGAAATGAGCGTGTTTGTAGAATCTGCCACTTGAGTGGCAGCCCTGTGAGGGGATGAATATGAAACCATAAGGTTTTGCATGTTAAAAGATACATCAGGAATTTGCTAGAGCACTATTCAGATGATGCTTGTTCAGTTACATGAATGGTGTGGAAGCACCGATGTAACAGAAAGAACATCTTTGTATGGATGATAGTGCAGTTGCCTGTGCAATCCTAGTGTCACCTCCTTGTGAGGAGATGTGCAACATGACTGTACAACATGAGAAGCCCATTCAAGAGTTAGAATGGTTGTTACTTAAATGCAATGAAGGTGATTTAAACTATCAATACCATGGCTGAGAGGTATGAAATGTACACAGCCCCAGCTGTCAGTTTTTGTTTGCCACTTTTCATTCATAGCTATGTAGAGCTGATGGCAGGAAGGTAGGAGAGTGTGGGGTTGCTGTGTTTTAGGTATCTGCTCCTCTCTTTTCTCAAGGCGGTTCAAGGGCTGTGTCTGCAGGTGGGTTTCCTGAGTTATTTCACGTGTGGATGGACACAAGCCTAGTCCTGCCTCTGACTCCTGTGTGTGGTGTAAATGTATTTGCCAATAATGGAAGCAGCTCACAATACTACATTAATTCCCTGGTTTACTAAAGAAATAAATTATATAGGAATGTAATTCAATGGTACCGAATGCTGAATTACAGTGCAATCAGTTTAAATCCTTTCTTTTTTCTCTATTTTTATTCAAACTAACTGGCATTCTGTAATATTAATAACCTATGCAATGGAGAAAAAAGTATGTTTAGAATGTATCTAATAGTTTTCAGAATACTGATGATTAACTGGAGTGTCTCATTGTACTCTGGGAAGGCTTATGTCTTTGTGTATAATCATGTAAATGTTGCTTGTTGCCATTTTTCTGATGTTATAAGCAATTGTTTTAGTTAGTAATTTATTTAGGAATAATGTTGTGGTTTTTGTTTTGTTTTTTTTTTTTCTGATACTGACAGGGATTTTTGGATTGAAAACAATGGGTAGAAAAGATGCCTCTACATCAAGGACTCCTGTTGACCAATACAGGAAACAAATAGGTAAGAATTTGAAAGAAAAGTTTGTATGCTTAAAAAAAAAAAACCAACTTTTTTTTTCCCAGCAAGGCCCACTAGTGTAACAGAATGTAGCATTCCTCTTCAAAAACTTCATTTTGTATATGCTGTTGAGTAATTCATTCAGCATTATGCAGACAGTATTTTGAGTGACTTTAGATAAGGTATATGCTCTGTGTTTGGGAACACTAGTGAAATACTGCATTGTGAAGTGGCTTCACAATGTTTCTGAACTGTTGATACTTTCCTGATTTTCCTCTTTGTCTCTAATTTCATATATGGGCATTTTTAACAAGATGCTTCCCTCATGCATAAGAATTTTTGATACACTGAATGTTACAGACTTTTGCATTGTATAACTGCATTTATTCTCACACTAACGGATATTTTAAACATGTTAATTTCTTTTCTTAGGACTTTTTCTGTCCTTACCAACTACATATTTAGGTAACATGTATAGAAAGAATGTACATGCATACATGTACCTTCACATAGATACTTGCATAGCAAACTCAAATTCCTCTTTCTTTGCTTGAATGCAAGGGTGAGTTATTTTTGAAATCCATATATGAGGATTCTGTCCTGTATGTTAAATAATGTAAGAGGCACAATATTTTAAAAGTTTGTATATAAAATAGAGTACCTTAATCTGTACTCAGTTATTTAAGTAAATTACTTTGTTTTACAGTTGCTAAGCACACACATCTGTTTAAATATGCAGAAAACAACAATTCTCTGAGAAAAAAAAGTTGTTTACAATGTGCATTCTCATGGTGAAAGAGCTAGGGTTATGTGAGCAGTCTTATTTTTATCATGTCTTAATTTTTTTAGTGCTGCCTGATTATTTTAATATAACTGTTTTAGTGGTCCTTCCAACTTCTCATCAAGTTGTAAGTAATGGATTATTTTGCATTTTATTTGTTTTAGATAGCTATGGAGTGGTCTGTGTTTCCTAATGTTGAGTAGTTTGTGTGGCTGATTTCCTTTGCTTATTCTATGAGAAACATGGCTGAAAGCTTGTGAGTGCCTTTATGGATGAGAAGCAGATACAGTAGAAAAATGTTTAAAAATATGTACTCTATGCTTTTGGTTTTTTAGGTTTTGTGTAGAAAATCTTGCAAGGAAACTGTTGCCTGGTAGAAGATGACACCACAAATATTTCACCCAAACATGTTTGGTGAGAAATGGGAGCCCTGCAGCATGTTTTTGGGACACCTCATCCTGTGTAACTGGGTGCTTGGAATAGAGGATGACTGCAGCAGCTTTTTGACATTTTCTCCACTTGTTTTTCGTCGTGGTCACTTGTTTTTCAACCACCACCTTTAGGGTTGCTTTTTTTGATTTTTTGTGAACACTTTCAGGTGACCATGGTTGGAGTTGTTTTTTGAAACAACATCCTCTGTAGGGTGGAGTGGTGATCAGCAGGATCCCTGGAGAGACCAGGACAGGTCTAAAGCTTTATTTAAATAGGAGGCTCAAATAATTACCTCCCACTCTTTCACAGCTTGTGCTGTTTCTTGCACATGACTACTGCATGGCACAGTTGTACTTCTCAAAGCTGTGAGATGCCAGGACTGATCAGCTGTGCCTTGAGCAGGGGAGAGGACACTGTGCTGTAGCAAGGCGCTAGGAGTATTCGTACCAGGGCCCAGCATTCAGAGGGACCTTGTTATGTTGCTGACTTGGCAGTTTTGGCCTGGTGTGTTGTCTGAACAATTTGGCACCTTCCCTGTAATACACTGCAGCAGCAGCATCCATTGGGTACTGCAAAATATGGAGGGGGTTCATAATAAGCTTTTCTTTAGATGTGACACATTGCTCTTAACTTGGCAAAAGCAAGTGTTAAAAATTATTGTAGGGAAGAATCTCATGCTGGCAGGCAAATAAACTGTATAACCTAGGAGGTGTTTCTGTGATTGTAATATTCCTTAGAGGATGGAGAGCAAGAACTAAAACAGACTGTGCTCTGCCTTTTGCTCTGATGATTGTTGTTTCAGTTCCCACTCTGGTCATTCACTGATACAGCTATAGAGTTTGCCAATGGAAATTAGTTCTCTGAACTTAATGAATGTGAGAGGGGGAGTTTGAAAATTTATGGATACGGTTTTATGCTCAAGTGTTGCAGGTGTGTTTGAGTTTTATGTGTAAGCATTTTGGGCTGGTAGCTGAGCTTGCTCGAGTGAGCCCTCTGGTCTCATTATGCCTTTAGGTGTATTATAGGACAAATAGGTGTATTACTGACAAATATTGTCCAATATTGCCCTCATGAATATGAAAGGGGTTTTTTTTGTCATTACTTCCTGATTTTTTTTGTTCTTATATAGTTTTGCGTAACTGGTAATAATTCATCCGTTTGTCACAGGTTGGTTAAAGTTGACAGGGACCAGTGGAGGTCATCTCATCCAATCTGCTCTTCTCAAGCAAGGCCACCTAGAGCTGGTTGCCCAGAACAATGTTTGGGTGGCTTTTAAGTATCTCCAAGGGTAGGAACTCCACAACCTCTCTTCCTGTGTTTGACTGTCCTCAAAGTAAAATTTTTCTGTATGTGTTTTCCTGTGTGCCCATTGCTTCTAGTCCTGTGACAGGGCACCACTGAGAAGAGCCTGGCTCTGTCCTCTTTGCACCCTCCCTTCAAGTATTTATATACACTGATGAAGTCCTCTTCTTCTCCTAGGTAAACACTCTCAGATCTCTTAGTCTTTCCTCATAGGAGAGATGCTCTGGGTCCTTCATTTTAACTCTTTTTGATTCTTCTTGGCCTGATTTCATTCAGGTACTTATTAGAAATTATACAGAAAGATTTTTTTTTTTTTTAAACACATTCACCCATTAGAACTTAGATTTGATAGCTTAGGTACTTTTACATGGATGTTTTAGTGTGAAGCTGTTCAACAGACAATTCCTCAGAATACAGAATGCCCTAACGATCCCGGCTCATTTGTTTTGGAGATGGATGTTTGATCACCCTTTTTGCGGTAGATTATATCTAGAAACAGTAAACAAAGTGAGGCTGCACAGGGCCTGTCTTTTAAAAAATTAATTTATCAAATGCATTTAAAGATCAAAATCCATGCTTGAAGTGATTGCCGGTCTTCTGTTCCAGGCATTTGGTATCTATGATTGTTGAAAACATTATGATAGATGCTGGCTGAATAGCTGTCTCCTGCTGACTAATGGTGTGATGTTATTTTTTAGCTTACAACTTAATGTTTTCTAGCATTGCTGGATAGAAGGTAACCAGATTGAAACATTTTTCATACCTTTTTTTTGATGGAAAATGGCAGCCTTCAAGGAACAACATGTCACAAAGTCATATCAACTTCAACACAATTTTCAGTTAGATGTTTAGTGGAGTAATTTGAAATAAAAGCAGATTTTTAATTTCATTTTGTTCCAAGCTTTCTGTTTTGTGCTGAGTTTCCATACGGCATGCCACATGTTTGCCCTCTGCCATGGTTCAAGTTCATGTTGATTACTTCAGTTCAGCCGTTTGCCTTTTTCTTTTCTCCATGAGAACAGGATCACTCATGTCTTGTTTGCCTCTGTGCCGCTTAGCGGTTGCTGTTTGCTTCAGTAGCATTTTCAGGGGATTCCCCCAGCACAGAGACTGATACTGCTCTTCTCTGTCAGCTGGCTTTCAGCCATCTCTCCTGCCACTAGCCAAATTTGTCTGTAGTGCCACTTAAGCTAGTGCTCCAGTATCTGATAGTGGCACTGCCTTCTCAGTGTTCAGAGGAACAGAGTGTCTTTTGGTCTTTTAGTTATCAGACCAAACTGACCAAACCAGTGGCACTTGTTTGCCTGTATCCAAGTGGACAGGGCACAACCACAGCAGCCTTTTCAAGCTGGCTTCAGCTGTGCCTGGAGGAAGGAGGATGGCACCAAGGGAATCTCCCTGTTCAAATCTCCATGAGCAGCCAAGGCTGTGGAAGAGATACGAGGAAAAGTAATGTTAACACTTCTTACTCATCTCTGGCTTGCATACCCAAATATATACCTGTAGTGCAACAGCAAACGGGGCCGCTCTTCTGCAGAACATTTCCTTCTCCCTGCTGCTGTTTGTGCTGCTGTGCTTAATTTGCTGGAATCTGAGGAAAGGTGTGAGGCAGTATGCATCCTTCTGCATTTATGCAGCTTTGCTCCACAAATGCTGTGAAAATAGCAACAGGTTTTGTACCATATTTGCTTTGTTTACTGTTATGTGTGCTTTAAGTTTCCGGAACAATTCCACATGTATATTTTCCATCCTTCTTCATCTGGTGTGTCGCTTTCTCGGCGTGGAAGCCATAGGATTTGTGGGTAGTGTTCATGACTTGTGTGATTGTGGGATCCTAAGCAGGCATACTGAGAGGATTACAGCATAACTAAAACCTGGTCTATGAATCAGGAATAGACATACTTTTGGCTCCCATTACTATTGTGTTGCTGTAGCATAATTTTTCATGAGGAGAGGTTGTTTGCCAATCATTCGACCTTAAATTTGTAGACTCAAAGGTCTGCCTATTGTCTGCTCTATATCTCCTGACTTGCCAGCTTGATCTTTTAGGAGCTGGAGCTTATACAGGCATAGCCCAGGGGTTCTCTGGAGCAAATAAGACTCCTCACATCCCCTGAGAAGGAGTAACAGTTATGAATGAAAATACATTCTCTTTTGTTTTGGAAAGCTCAAGATAGTAAGAGTAAGCACGGTGACTTGGTGATGGAGGTGGTGGTCATTGGCAGAGCACATGTGGAGCAGTGGGGCAGGGAAGGGGATTGGGTAGGAGTCCTGCTGTGGCAGCACAGGAGTGGAGAGAGCACTGCCCACATGAACTAACAGCTAAAACTTTGTGGGTAAAGTTGGGCCTTTTAAAAATTCCTTGGTGTGGAGACTGGTGACTTGTCCAGAAGAAAGGTGTGTCGTCCTGGGGCCAAGGTTCTGCTCTCACTCTAGCCCTGAGGTGGAGAAAAGCTTGGGGACTAGTGGCAGCATGGACATCTCTGGGGTTTCCACCTCCAGCTACCAGCTGGAACACGGACCTGTTGCCTTCTTATCTCCAGAGAGAAGCCCTTCTTGTGGCAGATTGCCATTTCCACCTGCCCTACTGCTAAAGGAGTTGTCTTTACTCTCTACCACCTCACTTTTTCTATGTTTTCTGTTACTGTTTACCTTCTCTGTGTTTTTATGGGGTTAGTGTGCCTCCACCTTCCTTTTCCTGAGTAGTGCCACTGCATACTCAGAAAAACCTGGCCACTGTCAGCCTTCCTTTTCAGCTTAAAAAGAGGGAAAATGTTACATTTCAATACTTTACTTTGAAATATATTGCATACTTTGAAGTGAAATGTGGTTGTTTTGTTTTGGATCAGGAAATGGTTGTTATCAGCCTGAAAATTTTAGATATAATTTCTGAAATAACAGCAACAGCAAAAAATGTTTCGACTGAATTTGTACTGAAAATTTCAAAATTTTGCTATTTGTCACAAAACAGCAGTTCCTCTATCTTTTGTCTGTTAAGAAAAGGCATGGCACCAGAAGGCAACATCTACATCATTGAGATTTCTCTTCTCTGACATAAGCAAAGATGTAGCAGGACAGATGTCAATGGAATAAAAAAATACTCCAGTCTATTTTTTTAACTAGTCTTATTCTTTTTCCCGTATTTTAATGTCAAATCGCCTATTTACTGTGGGAAAGGAAGGAAGGGGAAAAGTACAGAAACAAATACTGACTAAGTTGAGACAAAAAGGAAAGTATTTTCCTGTTTATTTATAGTGAAAGAAAACCCCAAGAAACAGGCAATTCAGGTGTACCCTTTTTTTTGCATATGGAACATTACATTTCCTCACTTTAATTTTTCTAATAAAATCTACTATTAAGCATGTAATAAAGAGATGTAGGAAAAAAAGCCCTCCTTTTGCTATTATGTGTGGCTGTTGGCAAGTTTTGGAATCTGAGTTTCATACTTAACAGTGATAGGCCACTAATACCATGTGTAGTTCCTGTTCTTGGGAGGAGGTTTTTGTGAAGAATGAATTTTGGTGTCACAAAAAAATTAACTACATCCTTTAGTCAGTTAGTGCTGTTTTGATTTTAATTTTATGCCAGTGGAATCACTTTTTGGAAGCTAAAGCTGGAGCAGCTGAGGAAAACACTGCTGTGAAGTAAAGCCTATTCTGGCTATACTAATTTAATCCACATTTTGTGATGATTGGGATGTTTTTAAATATGTTCTGTGAAGACTGATGATGGATTTTAAGCACATGCAGTTTGTGGTCACATATTTTTTAAGTCCAGAGCAGTAGAGCTATTGCCTTATTGCCTTGGCTTAGAGCATAAAAGGTGATGGTGGATCTGGATATGTACTTAACATTTGTATGGATATTATTTAGTTTTCATTTGTCGGGCAGACATAGACTCAGTCTGAGCAAGAATGGGAGGGGTGGCTGCAGATCGGGAGGACTGCAGGAGGGTGTTCACACACCTTGAAGAGAAGCTAAGGAGAAGGGTTGTGTCTCTGAACCCTTGGCTCCCATCCCCTCTCCACAGCAAAAGTTTCTTTGAGCTTGTTTGATTGTACTGCTTTTACTCTACATTCATACACTTGTTTAGTACTTTTATACAGATGGAGGCTCATAGTCTGCTCTTATTTTAATCTTATCAACAATATCACCATTTCACTCAGTTGAGTTACTACAAATTTCTTATAGGTGTAAATGAGAGTGAAATTTGACATGTTTCCAGTTGCTGAACTGCCTTTCAGCATGGTGTTATTTCAAGTACTTGCAATTCCTGTAAGGTATCTGGTGTCTGCAGGGCTGTTGCAATGTTACGTATTTGTGTTTGTACTTACTCTCAGCTTCTGATCAATTCTTCAATGAATTTATTTCTGCAGTCAAAATCAACTGAGAAAAAACTCTTACAATCCTTTACAAAATAAGTAAAATTTTCGCTGTAGACACATATAAGCATGTATATATTACGTTCAGAGGCAGAGCAGTTTAACATTTTTAGAAATTCTTTCACCAGGCTTTGAAAGTCCTAGCTCATGTGTGAAAGCTGGACTTCAAAGTACTCTCATCTCAATGCGAATATGGAAATCTAATTTTAGACACCCATTTCTAAAAAATCTCAGACATAATTTTTCCATATGTACAGTGTTCGTATACATAGATTCTCTGTGTGTGGTGCATGTGCTTGTATTTGTAGGTAATACTACATCAACATAAATGCAAGGAGAGTTGGGCAGTGAACTACAAATCCGATTTCCTCTCATTTCCTCATAACAAAGCAGTGGAGCCGGCATAAGAATGAAATGCCCAGTGCAGATGCATCTCTCAAGATGTGCTTGATAGATATTTAAGGTGAACATAATTCATAGTTGTGACTGCATTTCTTTAGCTACAATGTCATAGCATTATAGAACTAGCACTGGGTTTTTTGGGTGCAGTTAACTTTTGTCCAGCCATTGTCCTGCCATGGAAGTTGGTGGTCTCTTAAACCTCTACTGCTCCTCCCCTGTCTGGGATAGCAGGAATGAGTGCAGCAAGGAGTCTGGCAAGCCCTGCAGGGGTAGTGGTCTAAGAAGAAAGGTGTAAGAGTCACCTTGGATCAATTCAAGAGGTTTAAGTGAAGGGATTTTTGTATTTCATGCTTCATCATGTGACTATGTGCATTTTGTAGTTCATCAGGTGTTGCACCTATTTATGGCCTTAAAAGAATGTCCATGTTCAGTGTAAGCATGACCATAGAATAGTCATCTGGATTTTGTAATGAATTGAATGTAATGAGTCACGTTGGTGATTGCTATCATGCAGTCCATTAATTGCATATTGTCATGGATTTCTGTAACTGGATTGTATTAAGAATATTTTTCTTTTCAGTGGAAGCTTTTGCTTGTATTATGCCTTATTTTGGAAGAAAGCTAGGAACTGGCTACACTGTGCTTTTCGAGGTCTTGAACTATTTATGGGATTGTCTGTTCGGCTCTACATATTGCTTGCAGGCTTTAAGTGTCGGATAAGAAAAGAACTTACAGGGCAGAAGGAGAATGGTCTTAGGAAGCTCAAACTGCGAGAATGAAAATAAGAAAAGACAGTTGCTTGATTTGAATTACAGTTACAGAAACCTCAAACATCATGTGACTAACTTTGCTTTTACTTGATGGTAAAGATTGATTAAAATAAGCACTATTGAAAGTATTCACACATTCAAAGTTATTTTGAGATTTTCATTCCTGTAGTAGTTGAATCAGTACAGAAAAGCACCATGAAGTGAAGGAAGAGCTCTACAGTAAGTGGAATGTGAGAAAACAAATAATTTGCCCTGATTGAGCACTCTGGTTTCAGTTAATAGATTTACAGATAATATAAGGCAAGTCACTAACCTGTTGCCTAATTTCTGAAATACTTTACTTGAAATCTGGTCCTTGTCATTATCTCAGTTACATAGATACCATATTTACTATGGGACCACTTGAGGGAATTTTGCTCAGCTAAGCTACTGATACTGTTCTAGAATAACTCATATAGTAAACAATAGTATTTTCAAGAATTTTGGCTGCCTGTTAAATAGGAAAGGTGAAAAAGCCTGGCTTTTCCTTCATTTATTTTCTGTGAATATCTTATAATTATCAGCATATTTGCATTGCTGCTGTAAGATTTGTAGCAAAACTGGTATCTTCAGTTGTGATATTTGATTTTTCATTAATTAAGTAACAGTAATTTTAGAATGCATGCAGGGTTTTTTGTTAGAAATAATTTTCCTGTGGTATTTTAACTGAATACCTGTGGGCCATTCATAAGCATTGGTGTTTGGATGATCTAGGGTGTGATAGGTAAGAGGATGTGACACAGATTGTCAGTAAATCACTTGCTCAGGTTCAGCTTAGGTGATAGTCATGGGAAGATGGTAACTGCCTGGCAGATGTTAGGTGGCATTTATGATGCGATGTTTGTGCATTCAGTTCCTAGTGGAGAAGTGTTGAAAAACATCATTATTTGTTGGCAGTCAAAACAGAGAGGAGCTGGATAATGAACTAGCATATAGAGTGAAACAGTGTCTCAGCAATAGACATGGTCCCTTCAGCTCAAGGTTACAGCGTACTGATAAGAACATGGCCCAGATTTACTGAAGCCATTTTGAGTAAGTCTGAGCTCACAGTGTGTGTTAAGCCCTTCGGCTTTGGGCCTCTTGAGCACAGTGCTTGTGTTGACCTGTCTCTTACCAGCGCTAATTAACTTGGCCATGATGCTGTGTATGGCAATGCATCTCCTGCTTGCACCTTACCAGTTCACATCACAGGCAGAATGAGTCTGCTGCTGTCAGTTTAGACTTGGCCTGGGGGACCTGCAGTCACTGTGAACTGAAGAGGAGGGAGAAGTTTCAAGTGACAGTAGAATGTTAGTGGGGCCTTTTGCAGGCATTGAGTGGAGATGTGTTAGAATAGTCTCTACAGGCTTCTGTTTTAACAGGTGAAGGGTGAGAGTTTGGGCTGGTGATTCACATCTGCACTTGTGGGTTAAACATGCATTGTATTGCTTTCTGGCACTTAGGTCAACTAGCATCCAATAACCCTGATGGTACCCTGTTAAACTCTTTGTCCCTAAAACAGAGTGGCTGCTTGCGCACTGATTGTGGAAAATTGCTCTGGGCAATTTTCAGTTCCCTCTTGAGCAATGTGTAGGAATTACTTGGGAGAGAGCGATGGTGGGCACAAACTGTGTCAGGGGCTGTAGTAACAACTAGAGTGAGCATACCCTTGAATTACAATTCCTGTTCACGTTGTCTAATATATTGGCGCACCTGCAACCAGATATGCAGAGGGTGCAGTTCAACATTGCAAAGTGACCTTTAACAACACCTACCTCTCTCTCCTTGTTCCTGCCACCATGTCATAGTGTATAGTACACCATCCTCTGGGATGGTACAGCTGTTTGTATGCCATTTTGATCCAGCTTGAAGTTAAAGATGTGCTGAGCAGTTTGTGAGTTGAATGAGCTCCCTGATCTGCTTCATCGTCTGGCTGCATGCACAAACTAAGCTAATATACATCAAAGCCAGGACAGCACACTGCCGGCACTGAAGTGTGTGGCAGAACTCAGGCCAGCAAGTGCCATAAGCCAGTACTGCTGTTGAACACTTTACAAAGCCAAGCCACATATTGACTGAGTTTAGGAAGAGTCTTTATTCCATGTAACATGCAGATTGAACAGATTAGTAAGCGCAAAAAGGGTTTGTGCCCTGTGTAGGTTTCCCTCAGCTTCTCAGAATCATTTTTGATTTCAATTCAGTGGTCTCTGTAGGTCTGATCAGGCCCGCAGGCTGAGTTACTTTATGAATAATAACTAAAATAGTTTAAATCCATGTATTTTTAGACTTATTTTACACTGTCTTCAGTGAACAGTGAGGTTGCCTTTCATACATGTGGAAGGCACAACAAAACCTGAATGTAGTTCTTTTTTTAGCACAGGCTTTTCCATAACGTTCAGGTACAGTACAGTGGTGTTTTTGCCTACTGGCTGGTGGAAAGAAGTGGAGTGAAATTACTAGTGAGGTTGTCTCTGAAGAAATATGTTTACGGAAAAGATAGGCTGCAGTCCTCTCTGTCTTTTCTAGAATAGATGAGGACTGTGCAAACTAGAATGCACAGAGAGAAACATTGAATAAATTGCAAATCAAATAGAACTGAAGATACAATCCTTAACATACTTCATAGTGTGAAGTGTCTCAGAAAATCCACCTGTTAAGTACAATACCAGATGGAAACGATTGGTAGAGTTACAAGAAATTCAGACTCATGTCTGTAGTACAGGAGGCACTGTGTGTCTTGATAGGCAGCTTGGAAAACCACAGACCTCACAGCATATATATTCCATGAAGAGCTTCTATCCAAATGGTTTAATGGAAGAAGGAAATATAACTCATATTTGTGTAGAGAAAATTATCAAATTCTAATGAATAATCCTCATGAAAAGGACAAAGAGAGAAGTGCTTTCATGTATTCCTCAGAGAGGAAGAAGAAAACATTTTGACTCTTACAAAAGCAGAAAAAATGCATCCCACAGAGGATTGTCTTCCTCATCTTATTTCTGTCACTGATGAAGAAAGAGAAATTAAAAGCATAGTTTAGTGTTAAGTTTTTTGCTTTGTTCAGCTGCCTTTCAGGTAATTTTTAGTCTGAAGAGAAACACTTCCTACAGTCAAGAGACCATGAGTAGGAAAGTTGGGTTTTCTTGGGGTGGAAATTTGGGGCAGGTATCACACTGCTGAATTTAGCAGTTATTTCAGATATTCATCCTTGTAACTGGGAGCAAAATCCAATCGATAAGTCTGAAGAGAAAAGGAATAATATTTAGATGCTGGGTAAGCTGATTATGTTTTCTCAGCATTTTTTGTCTCTGGTCAAAGTGGTATCAAAGAACTGTGCACCTTGATGACCAGCTAATTCATAATCAGTGATATGATCAGCAGGAACTCTTAGTAGAAAGGTTCCCTTGTTTCTAGTGATTACTCATGCTCATGAAAAAAGTGTACTTTATCCTTGTATGTATTTAAAGTAATGATAAAAAATATTAAAGTCATTAAATAGGGCACTGGGGACAGTAAGTTTGAAGTACTGAGTACTGTTTTGCTCATCTATGTTTAAGAAAGATGAATTGAAAGTGAAAGAAATGCTGAAAGAACTACTAGGGAAGACCAAGAAAAGCCTTGTTTAACACATCTGAACACAAACTAAGACAAATATGGTTCCTTTTGGAACTTCCCAAGTAAACACATGGGAAAGAAACAGTCCATATATATCCAGTCCGTAACTGTATAAATTGTCCATAAAGAAATGTAGCAAGAAATAGAAGGCATTTTCTTACAACTAGGAGATTAAGCATCTTGGGTATTGTCCTACTGGTAGGCTAAAGAAAAGAAAAAACCCAAAAAACCCAAACTGAAAGCTCTAACATTTTTTCCAATTAATCGTTTTCTATGATCGGTTTTAAAGAAAACAGAATGATACATGTGCCTTCTCTAGCAAAGCACTGGATTTCAGTAGTTCACCAAGTCCTTCCTAGTCATATGTTCCATATGGACAAAGTTTCACTGTGAAGTGGAGCAGCTTTCTGAGATATTTATAGCTAGAGAATGCATTTGGAAGGATTACCATAACTTTCTGACTGAAGTTTTACTTGTGGAAAAATTAATACTGAATATTTTTACCAAAATCAAGATTTCAGGAGAGCTGACAACATAATCTTGAATTTCACAGGCTTTTGCCTTTTTTTTTTGGCGAGAACATGAAATTCATGCTGAAAGGAGAGAGATAAGGGAAAAGGGACACATTTTTATCATAACATTAACTTTGTTTTTCAGTGCCTGTGCTCTCAACACAGTGTGGTGAAGCTATCACAATATTTCCACAGCGTCATTTTTTGCTGTTTGTTTTGGGGACTTTTTAATAAATGTTGAGTGTAGATTTGGTGTTGCTGCACTTTTTGTTCTTTGTATTACAGAAGTGCGGTACTTAACAGTCTAGTAGTAAGTATAGTGTGCAATTTATCAGAGGATCCCCAGCTGTACATCTTTGACAGGACTTTCCTATGTTATCCGCTGGCCCTAGCTGTTACAGCATGTCCCACTGGTAGGAACAGGATGTGACACAGGCATTTTGCCATCAAAAAATCTCAGTAGGAAACTAAAAGCAGTTCATACCATATACTTCTAGCAATTAGCTCATCTCCAGGGAGTGGCAGGAAAGAAAAACACATAGTGTCTGTAGGTGGACAAGGAACCTGGGAACATATTTTATTTAGTTAGTAAAAAGGAAGATTTTGAAACAGTTTACAGCAGGTACCAAGGGTGGTGGCATAAGGGTTATATGTTCTATCTCCACTGCATAAATCACTGACTGAGGCGCTTTCTTTAGGTGGGGTTTTCCTTTTCTGCTTATTTTTTTATTACACAGCATATGCAAAATCAGTCATTTGCCAAGTATTATGTTAATCTAGCTTATCACATTTTGAAAGAAATTTGTGCAGGTACACAGCAGTTACTGAAATCTTCCCTGCAGAATTGCTCAGATCTTGGAAGTGTACACCAGTATGGGGGACATTGGAAGAGCTCCGTTCTCAGTAAATCATGGAAGAGGTCGATATATTGGCTAGAGGGGGTTATAGCAGAGTAAACACCTGGAGTGGAAAGTATCGAAGGCCCATGTATGTCTGTGGACTGCTGGTCTCTAGCATAGCACACTGATGTGTCAACTAAGGCTGCCATTTGAACAGTGTTTGAACTCAAATGTTGTCGTAATACTGTTTTAATAATTTAGTGTCCTCTATTCTGCATTTGCAAAACCCCTTTGCTAAATTCTTAGAACTTGGCATAGTGCAATTCACTGGCATTTTTTTTGGCTCTAGGAGAAGCATGTCTGTCACAAGGACCATGTTGTTACTGAAAGTGACGTTATGTCTCTTTTCTTCTGAGGAATGGAGCTGTTGAAAAACAGGCCATAGGGAGGGTGTGTGGCTTTTTTTGTTGTTGTTCTGTGTTCTTACATCTATCTATCTGTCTATCTATCTATCTGTCTATCTGTCTATCTGTCTATCTATCTGTCTGTCTGTGAAATGAGACATGCAGAAAAACATTTCACTTCAAATGCGAGACAAACCTCTAGGTTTCAAGAAACTGAAAAATTACTGTGAAAAAGAAAGATCTTGACAATTTTTCACTCTGCGTGTTATGTATAATGATAGTGTCCTTTCTGGTGTGTTTAGAGAATAGAATCCATCAGATTGAGAAATGTCAATAGAGGACAATTCAGAGCAGAGAGTTTACAAATAAACTCTGATCTGTGCTGATCAATGCCTGTCCTGTCTGCTGGGAGCCCACCTGGGAGATGGGGGGTTCTCTATGCTGATGGTTTGCATCAGAACTCTCACACAGGAGATGGAGTTTAACTAAGACCAAGTCACTGGTCACCTAATGGTGCATGGCTGATGTTCTGTGTCCTGTGTCACATGGTGACTAGGTGTCTAGGTGACTCTAGCCAGAGGCACTTCATCAAGGGAAGGCAGAGGGTGGCACATAGGACCTTTGTGATCAGAGCAATGTCCACATACAGTTTGTGAGCAACAAAGCATAGCTAAAAGTTAGTTTTCTCTTTAATTCTGTTTAATTTTGTATGCTTATAATTCCAGAAACTGAAATTGCTTTGTCCATGGGTTTATAAATATTTAACACACATTTTTAATGAATGAGAAATTGAATTTAAGGGTCAGTAGCAGATTCGGTTACGTTTTCAGGTACTTGTTTAATTATTTCTCATTATATTTGTAAATGTAATTTTTAAATCTTTTGAAAGAAATTAATATAGGCCATCAGAGAATCATCTCTAATAGATAACATTCATGAGTGGTTTTTACTTCTATTATACTGTTAGACCAGGATCTCAAGAGTTTTTGATGAGTACCAAAGTCTTGTGAGGAAAAGAGATTTCCCAAGGTCATACAGTAATTTTATGGAAGATTCAGGAATAGAAGACAGCTTCATGCTTTATCTGATCTAATCAAATAGTTTTCCAGATAGTAGAATTTTTTCCTCAACAGCCTCTCAATCTTTTATATGTTTCTTACAAGAGACATTATACTTAAAAGATCATCCTGTGGAATAAAGATTTGGAAAAAAAGGATCCTGGGAGCGACCCTTGATTCTTTGAATAGGTTGTCCTAATACATGCCTTTCACTATTTAATTCATTTATAATGAAGTGGTGTTCAAAGTAAGGCTATTACTGAAACCACCTGATTTTATTCATTAAAATATCAACAAAGCAATGATGCTAATGCAAATGGTGAAATAAAATCAAAAGGTCTCAGATAAAATCATTGCCATCACTCAGATGTCAGTTATCCAAAAAAATGCAGCAAATAAGTTACTTGACAAATTTATATTTCTAAAGAGAAGGTTTGAAATAAAGCTTAGCTGTTCTTCACTATGTATTTTAGATTGCAGTATTTGTGAAGGATTCCAGACATTCACATATCAGGCAGTAAGTCCAGTCCCAAAGTTAGGAGTAAGGTGTCATTATTTTACTATGCACACATGTGTAGTTCCTTTTATGTGAGCCTTCAGAAGGGGAAAAGGATGGAGTAGTAGGTCTGAAAAATTAAAGGTAAATTTAAAAGTTAGCCAGGCTCCTCTGTCCTGTTGTCTTAACACCCATCTCATCACTGACAGAAGCCCGGTTTGGCTCTTGAAGATAAAATTGTGTCTCCTAATATGCCTTCAAGACATTATTACACCTTTAGTTCTCAGGTCCATAAACCATTACTCTGTGTGCTCATAAATATGCATTTCCTTTGCACTTTAAAGTAAGCTGCTGTTACTGTCATTCACTTTTAGTTAAGACTTGTCAGGTGGTGTTTCTATTGAAGGAAATAAGTTTAAATTACGGGCGAACTGAAGATACGTAGTTCTTAGGCATGCTAAAATTATGAGTGAGTTGGAGAGATTATTCCTTACAAGTTATTTTAGGATCCCAAGGGATAATGGTGATGTGTACAAGAGATGTTCCCTTCTTGGCTAATTCCATTAAAAGCTTCTGATTTCTGCATTGCTGGAGTGAGACTCCAAAAATCTGCTTTTCTATCTTACATAATCACTTTCACAGTATCCTGTAACATCCACCTCTGCTACGACTGTCAGTGCATTGACTTCTGGAGTGACAGTGATATGTAGGTCTGATGAAGCATCTCTTGCAATGTGCTTCGTTGAAGTGAGAACTGCAAACGCTGTCAGTATTACTGGAAACCTTTTACTTAGGCAGAATTAATAAATTACAACTTGTGTTTTGGGATGGCCTTGTTATATACAGCTGGTCCAGAATGATATGAGTTACTAGTAAGAAATTACTGCATCTTGACAGACAGCATTGTGTTTTCAATTCTGAGAAAAGCATTATCCACTGCATAAGACTGGATCAGAAGTTAAGGTATTCAAGATCACAGTTGTGCCATTCTTATGGTGCCTGGCTTCTTGCAGGTCTCCTCACTCAGATATTTTCTTCCTTTGACTTTCTGGGCGTGGTTGTTGTTATTCATAGGATATCCCCCTCAGCTCTTGCAGGTCTTCTGCTCCTAGGTGATCAACATGAATCCCATACTTGAACTAAATCCATAAATTTAGTCTGTTCCCCCTAGGTTCTAGCTCTAGTCCAGCCTTTGTTTGGTTCAGACCTGGGAAGCTGCTCTTTAGCAAGTTGTGACCAGTGGTGAATTAACTTAAATTTGGCAGCAAAGTCTCAGGTTAACGTTAAAAGGGATTTCAACTTAACAAAGCAGGTGTTACAGAGAAGTGACCCTAGCTTCTCCTGAGCTGTACTGTCTCTGAGGCTCTGTCCCTGGTTCGTCATGTGACTTTGCTGCTGTTCTTTGTTTACTGCAAGGCTTTGTTTGTTTTTCATAAAATCAGATATATGCTTTAATACTGTTCAAATAGTGCCATCCTAATGTGTGTGAGAACAGAAAACTGAAGCTGATAGAAACAAATGTGATGTGGTATTTGTGGTGGGAGTCCTGTACTATGCTTCGTATGGCCTCATCTCTTCCCTAAGTTGCTCAGGCTTTCCATGCCACCTCCAAGGCCTCTCTGTTCCTGTTGGGGAAGAGGAAGCTGTGGGTGACAGGTTATGTCATTGCCTTCCTGGACTAGTTGTCACCCTCCCTCCTTTAAGCAAAGCCCTGCAGCAGAAAGGTTGGTGAGGTATTGTTGGGGATGTCTGTGGCTCCTTGGAGGGTGCTTGTGGAGGAGCATTAGACATGGGAGAAGGGATGACTCCAGATTCGTGTGGTGCCACAGTCCCACTGTGTTATCCCCCAGGGACTGGCCCCAGTCACCTAATAAGGTTGGACATGTCAGGTGGTGTGATGTGAACTACAGCAGAGAGACAGACATCCTCCTCTCCTGAAACAGCAGTGACTCTATCCAGAAGGTTTAATAGTGTTGCTATAGTACTTGGTGATATTATGGCACTTATACAGCAACCATTTTTGGGAATGAGTTAGTAGTGTTGTCTGGCAGTAGCATGATACACACCAGAGTAATTAGGAATAAATTTCAAGTTACTGATACTGAAGACATTTTTCTGGCAGTGGTTGGTTTGGTCCTGCTTAATGCTAGAGAGGTGGTCTGGAAGAATTTCTTGATAGTTCAGGTGGGCTAGGGCTGCTGAATAGATTTTCTTCAGTGAGGGAAGAAGGAAGGTGGCATCCTTTTGGCCAGGATACTTTTGATCCTGGTGCTAGAATCATATACATGTGTGCTGAATTTTTTCCTAAAAACATAATCCAGTGGGTATCTGGCTTCTCCTATGATTTTAGTTGCTCGTGTTCTGTTCAAGGTCAAAAGACAGTCATTAATGTAAGGCAGTGGGACACATTTCTGGCTATGTAGTTGCAGAGACAAGAAGAGCAGAGAAGATATTTTGTGGAGCATCTCTTACATGGATTTGCTTTATTGTGGGCAATTGAATGTGATGACCTGGTCATCAGTGTCTAGATTTTCCTTTGTTTTCTTTAAGTGCTCTTAGTGGAGAACTATTAGTAGTATTTTCCTACCTTCCTGCCTAAGCAAAGGCCAGCGTTTATTTGAGCTAACCTCTGGTAATTACAAAGCAAATATCACAATAACAAGCAAACAGATGGAACATATAATACTCATAAATTATTGAATTCAGCTTCCTCATCCTTTACAGTAAGCTCTTCAGGATTGGGACAGTTTCTTGTAAGGACCCACAAATCAGTTCAGTTTTCCTCTCTGACAGAGTAACAAACTTTCCATTGATGAGGAAGAGGAAGAGGTGCCATTCACCTTGACCTTGTCAATGTATTCTGGTAAACAAACTTGAGATGTATGAATATGAAGGTACTGCAAGATGGGTTCCGAACTGATATGAAAGCTGTTCTCAGTAGTTACTAGTGGATCCGCAGTGGCCTGTCCTGGACCCAGTATTTCAATTGCCAGTGGGATGATGAATTTCATCTGCCAGTTATACCGGTACGAGAGGCAAATTCAAGCTAAATTTGCAAAATCAGTGAAATGGCTTGGAAAAATAATATAATCCAACAGAAAAAGGTCAAGTTTCTTAACTGTGGCGTAAATATTCAACCTACAAACTGAGTAAGTGTAAGAAGTGCTTGTGCAATAATCTTGGAGAAAGGATTTGTAGCAGTGAGTAGAGTCACAGGCAGACTGATTGAATGTGTAAGAAAAGTATGTACATAAAAGATACCAGTAAGATCTGTTTCCACGTTTTGGGGGGGTATATCACATTTCCTCTATTTGCAGCCAACTGTTAATAAAATCAGTGTAAGCAAAATTGTGGCTAGGTGCAGCCTGAGTCAGAGACAGAAAGAGTCTTTGTGTTGTGTGTGTCTCTCTTACCAACACATTATGCTGCCTTTTTCACACCTCTTATCATCAAAGAAGTAGTACTATAGTTTCTGTTGCCCAAAAATCATGTCATCAAATATTTGATAAAAATATGGCTTTTAATTGCATTGATAGTGAGCACTTCACAGAATCACAGAATACTTTGTGTTTGAAGGGACCTCATCTTGTTCCAACCCCTGCGATGGGAAGGGACACCTCTCACCAGACCATGTTACTCAGTGCTCAATCCAACCTGACCTTAAACACTTCTAGGGATGAGGCATCCACAACTTCTCTGGGCAACCTCTTCCAGTGCCTCACCACCCTCACAGCAGAGAAATTTTTTTTCTAATATTTAATCTAAACCTGCTCTATTTCATTTTGGAGCCATTCTCTCTTGACCTGTTACTACATGCTCTTGTAAATAGTCTCTGTCTGCAGTAGTAGTTTTGGTTTGTTTTTTTCATTTTCAGAATTTAAACTAAAATATGGTTGTTTGTATGAAAGTGTAACTTTGAGCAGTTGTTCCATAGCAAAGTAGTAAAAATGTACTCAAAACATCACGTACAAAGTAATGTTTGTATGTATTATGTAGGTGGAGAAGAAAGAAGCGAAACACCCACCCAGTGATCTGTTTTAAATTAATTGTGTTAATTTATTTTTAAGAAAGGTATTTAAAGTTTTCACAGTTGTCTGTTTGAGTAGGAAATGTTAATGAGATTGTTGGAAAGGTTAATTGAAGAGCTGCCATAGTGTGAGTAGAAGCTCCTTTTACATGGAGCCAGTACTTTTTAATGGCTGTAGGCATGCACCTGTTGGACTTAAGCACAGGAATGCAATAAATAGTTCAGCACTGAAAGGCGTGAAGAAGGACTGCCTATCAAATAGTACTAGTAAGCATCAATATTTTTAGTGCTGTTCTTCAGATCTTTTATTATAGTCTTGCAGTTGAGTATATTGTACAGGTATTGAAAAAAAATTACCTGAATAATTAGCTGATTTGAAGTATTGTTGTTATTTTTTGTTCTGTACATTATTGATAACTGGTTTCCTGAATTTATTTTCTTTAATGCTTATATAGATTTTTAAAATATTCCTTAAAAGAATATCAGAAAAGGTATTAATTTAAATATGTTCTTAATTACTTGTTACAATCAAAGTATGTCTAATACAAATTTTAAATGTAAACCTTTTTTTTAATGAAATGCTGCTTTTCATGGCAACTCATAGAAAATCCTGAGGGATTTTCTGCTTCCAGTCAGAATATTATATTTAACAAATATTACCAGACTTCTGATTTGGAATCAGGGAAAAATAGCAATAATTAAATGGGTATATTTTGGTGTACTTAAGAATACATTATATTTTCAGGTTTTTAAATCTTGTATGCAGCATAAAATGAAGTTATTCATTTTAATGCATCCTGCTTGTTGGCTTTAAGCTGAAATATAGTTGCTTGAAAATTAATTTACCCCTCATGAATGACTGGTTGGATTATCTTTGTAGCATTAAATGTCAACCCTGAGCTCAGAGCACATTGTGTCTACGGTAAAAAGTTGTCCCTGAGCACTTAATGTTGTGTTAAATGATGATGTGTCCTTTGCAAATGTATTATTAGTGTCAAGCTGTTCCGTCTCTCAAGATTGAAAAATGGTCAGTGATTTGAGCTGCCATTAAACCTGAATAAAATAGAGAGGCCATGGGGGGTTTTCATGCCTTTTCTGAGTACAGACACTCTTGTGTGGGTATAAGACATATAAAAATCTTTCTGTTAACCTGAGACTCCAAAAACTCCCTTTGGAATCACAGAAATTAAAAATAAGGAAATCTCACTTCGGCTTTTCAGGAAGACAATGGTCATTGAATTTATCTGTGTGGCACTAATAACACAAAACCTGATAATAAATACTTGAGAGCTTGATCTTGTTTCCAAAGATGTGAGCTAGGGCTGTGTTGCCAATTCTCAGACACAGGTTATAAAACTGTTACTGATGTGTGGTTTACCAACTGATTTTTACTGAAGTTAGGCCTGAAATTCATATGGAATTTTGTTTTTCTGAGGTTCCTCAACATCCTAAATAAATAGTTATTTCCAGAATGAAGCAGGCATGTTGAAGATGTGTTGTGTGAGAGCAGAGTTTCACAGAGTTTCACTGGGTTGAAGTTCTGTTATTGAGTGAATATACAATGACTGGTTTAAAATTTCTAAAAGATCACAGAATTAAATACTTGTTTATGCACCCTCTAACTGTGTTCAGCTCTTGATTTTGAAAATAGGGATCAGGCATCATTAGGAGGCAGGTGAGTAGGTGCTTCTGTGTTTTTCGATCTTGTTGCAAATCACTTTAGAAAACACTCCTTTCCCCATGCCAGACACCTAACTTGCTGGCGTTTAGAAAGGCACTTAAAAGTTGTAGTACTATGTATGAGATGATAGAGCTCAGTTTTGGAGTCCCAGGGTATGTAAGAAAATAAATGCCTGTTTTCCCTCCTACTGAAAAACAAACTACTCTAAAGTGAGAGAATTGCTGGTAGTGCAAACTGATTTGAACCTTTTAGTCCATTGACTAACTGTTCACAGACCCTACTGAATTCCTTTGGTGCACTTGAGTTCCATTGCAGCAGTGACTTTAAGGTATTTCAAGCAATATGATTTTATGGCTGAATGCTCCCTCAGTTGTCAGCCGTTTAGCTGGTTCCATGGAAGGGGTTCCCTGAGGATTGAGAAAGGCAAGAGCCATGCTCATCCACAAGAAAATAAGGAGGACATGGACATACTAGAGTGAGTCGAGTGAAGGGTCAGGATGTCCATCTGGAGCACAAGATGTACAAGAGGAGGCTGAGAGAGCTGTCTTTTCAGCTTTAAGAGAAAGCTCGGCTGAGATTTTACTGCTGTCTACAAATATTTAATAGGAGGCTACAGGCAGGGTGAAGCCTAACTTTTCTCAAAGGTGCACAATGGTAGGAAAGGCAAGTTAGAACATGAAAATTCTCAGTAGGTAGGGATTTTTACCAGAGGGATGGTCAAATGTTGGGAAGGCTTTCTCAGGGAGGTTGTGGAATCTCTACCTTTGGAAATACTCAAAACTTAACTGGATAAGCTTAGCTAGACTAGCTCTCTGAGTCAATGGAGCTGCTTTGCAGGTTGAATACAGTTTAAAAATTGGCTTTGTTCTCAGCAGAGGGGTGGGCCATATGACCCCCAGAAATGTCTTCTAACCTAACCTGTCCCCAGAGACTGTAGCTTAAAGCGGGACCATGAGCTGGTATACAGGAGCAGTTCTGAAGAAGCAGTGTGCTAATTATGGTGCATCTTCAGCGCAGTGGCTCTGTAGCACAGGCATAGCTAACTGGCTTGGGAACCACCAAGTCATAGCTGAGCAGGGATGGAATTCAGGCTGTGATTTTTGATGCAATTTACAGTTGCTTCGTGGCTCTATGATTTTTTTTCTCTAGTACTAGTAATACTCAAGATAATTACTTCAAAGGTAATTTGGCCATGCCTGCAAATGTCTTGAATCAAGATAAAGTCATGTAGGGACTGGTACTTCTCCACTTTTCCCTTAGAGCTATTTCCTTGCTTCATACTTATTCTGCTTAACCTTGGAGTTGAAGCCAGCGTTCCAACTGACTTGGGTTCTGAACATCTCTAGTTGTTGTTGACAGTAAAACAGGCAGCACCAGGGAGCACTTTAGTCTATGCTAGACTGCTGTCTCTCACTCTTTGGAGAAGTCTCTCTGTGGGAAGTAAAGAGAGACCTAAACTAGCAATCACCTAAAACTGAAATCAGGTGTAATGGGTGTGACCTTCTGTGTCTTGCATGTAAGGAGGTTGTGGAGGGCAGCGTGACTGAACCTTCCTTCATCTTGGGCCTTTGTCCCTGCTAGTGAGATCTAGTTCTCCCTTACCCCCTGTTACTGCAGGGAAAAGGATGGGATGCTTGAAGTCAGACTTTGGAAACCCTGAAAAGACCAGAGGTTCATTTTCTTGTTATGTTTGTTCTGTGGGGTTTTGTGGAGAGTTCCTGGAACCTTCACTAATTCATATCAATAATCATAGTAAACAGATTGATTTCAGCTTAACTAGGTGTGTGATTTAACACTTGCAGTTTGTCAGTAAATCCTACCACAATATGTCTCTAGTTTCCAATTAGCTATATATATGTTTTAGTATGGTTTTTGGTATCAGTTACAGTAAGGTACTTCAGTTAAACTACTACTGGTAACTAAGATTTACCCTCTAGTTGTAGTTTTATTGCACCTTAAACAGTACTTTAACATATGAAATGGATTGCTAATGTATGGAAAATGTCTTACTAATGTTTTGAGTATGACTATAATACCAGCACAGAAAGATTCAGGACAGCAGTTTGTTGGTTGTTACGAGTTACAGTGAAAGTGTTGAAAGGAATTTTAAATCTGTAGTGTTGATTAAAAAATTTTACTATCTGTCAGGTTTTTTGGCATGCTGTAAATAACTCATCTTCAAATTATTTGTCTGAGTAATTAAATTTAGATTGCACATTTCTCATTTCAAATATTTTGACTCTTATCTATTTGGTTTTCCATTGTGGCTTAATTGGTGTGGTCTATATAAACGGACAATAAATTTATATACCTTTGTTATAAAGATCAGTCAGTGAATAGAACTTGGTATTCATCCCAGACAGAATTATGATTGAATGTATTTGCAAGATTAAAGCACTGAATTTACTTCTTTCTAATTAAAGGCAATTAAAGATTTGCAGACACAAATAAAAGACAATGAATTGAGGAATAAGTGTAGAAGCAAGTCCATTTGCAGGTGAAAAGAAGTGCCTTTGAAGCAGAACCAGCTGTATTTTCATTGAAAGAATAACAGTTTAGGAAGCTTTTCTGCATGTGCTTGCTTGATAGCATAATGTACCCATAAGCAGCTTACGCAGTACAGTATTCAGAAAATAGCAGTGCATTAATTTTTAAAGTAGCAAATGCAGGCGAAGAGCAATGCTGCCACATGATGATAATGAAGGTGGATATTGTAAAGTCTGCTGAGAGAAAAGAAAGCAGGGAGCTCCTGAAATGTGAACATTTATAAAACAATAACTAGATATTCATATGATAATAAGCTTGGACAGCAGCATCAACAAAGGCCAGAGATGCAGTCCTGTTTCTGCTTAAGCCTGATGAATTGAAAAGCAGAGAGGCAGTCTTTAGTCTGTTATTCAATTCTAGTAATGAGCTATTGTTAGAATGAAAGAGTAAATATCTAGAAGGGTTGGAAATACCAATTTTTTTTTCTCGTAAAGTTATTCTGTAGATTTTTTCAGGTTGTATCTTAAACAGCAGCATCTTTAAACACAATCTTAAATGTAGTCAGTTTTCTGAAATACAGTGCTCATCAACATGCTGCATTCTCAGTTACATGTATAAAGGAGCTTAGTATGTATGCCGAAGTACTGTGTTGTGCATACTACCTAGCAGTGTCACAGTATTTCTGTGGACTAAAAAAAATTAACCCAGAACTTAATGAACTTGTCTAGCTCATACATATTATTTAGTTTAAGTTTTGCATTTATCATCATGTCATTGGAGGTTTAATTAAAAAGAATATTGAATATACAAGATCAGGTCATCTCTAATATGTAATTAAAATTACTGAATAGAAGATGTATGAGATCTCAGTTTCCCTTGTAAGCAGAGTTAAATAAAAAAAACTTGCAAAATTCATAGATTTTTTTATTCCTACTTACATGAAGAAAAACAAACTCATGTTGTATATTGTATGAATCCCTACTATCCACTCTGAAGGAGGCACCCTTTGTCATTTTTCACAATATAGCTGTTTTAGTAGCTGAAAAGCTCCCTGTGTGTCACCCTTATATTTGCCCTTTTCTAATCCTGCACCTGGTAAAATAATCTTTGGAGGGACTGTCAGGAAGCAGGACAAGCAGAGATCTGTAGTCGGTATAAATAGTTGTCTTATCATGGAGTACTTCTTTGGCCTTAAAAATGGAAAGGAAGTGATGGACCTGAAAAAGGAAAGATGTGGTACGTTTGTTCAAAAATAAATAAATAAATAGGGATAGTTATGAAAAAAAGTTAAGGGAAGCTGCCACTAAAGTTTAGAGTTCGAGAGAAGAGATGACAAATTGGTAACAATAATGACTAGCCAAAGAGGTAAGGATTTTGTTTAAGTAATATGAAAAGTAAGATTCAGTCTGGAAATCTTCTAGTTCTATCTTTCTGGCTTCTTCTTGCCTTCATATATTCCATCAGGAAAACTTGGTGTCTCAGATAGGCATTGGATAAAGCAGACAAATGGGGCTTTGTCTGATGAGTCTGTCTCAACTGGCTTTGATGATCACTTCCTGGGAAGAAGAAATAGCTTAAATGTATGACTCTGAGAGATAAATGTACAAGACAGCTTGCAGGATAAGTGAGATAAAACTAGAAGATGTTGAGAGTGTGAATATACTTATCCCAACTGCTTGAATTTGTAAGCCCAAAAGAAATGAGGCTGTAGGGAGTCTGTATCATTTTTTTTCTGCTTGTTTTCCAGGTGGTAATGATCAGTATTCACATGGCAGGAGCTTTGCATTTCATTGTTCTTTATAGTCCTGTAGTTCAGATGTCTTTCCCAAGGCCTCAGAAAGTTCACGTGTTTTAAGAGTCTTTTAGTACAGTTGCTGAATCTGGTTTTCATTACAAAGAAGTCCACAGATGCCCTTTTTAAACTTTTGCACTTGAGGGACTCAGACTGTTTCCCTACCATATTTTTTTCCTTTTGGCTATTACTTTTAGTAAGGAGAGTGCTAAATTAATGGCAGGTGCATGGATTTGGAGAACTACCAGCTCTAGAGTCATCATTGAAATAGCCTGTTTGTTATAGGAGGGTTAGTTCTTCATATCAGACTTAATATAAATCTGGAAGTATTCGCTAGATGAGTAGAATCCAGTCTTAGCTGTAGCCATTATACTGGAATAAGGAGCAGCAGGGTGCCTGAAACCAAGGGAAAGAGCTTTCTTTTGAGAAAAAGCCAATAGGCTTTCTCGTTTGGATGAATAAACATGGTCCTGCCCATAGATGTATTTCACAGACTGGGTCTTCTATGCAATATTTACCCCTGCTTATGTCACCTTCACACTTGAGCTGTGGAGAGGAAGAGGGAGAATGGGTGATAGGAGGAAAGGGATATGAGTTTTACTAGCTGACTTGTGTCCCATTCCTAGTGGACCTTACCAAGCTTTCTAGTTTTCATTATCTAATGCTGTTGCATCACTGGAAGGGAAATCTCTGACCGTCTTGTTTCACTTACCCCTGATGGAAGAGCAGCAAACCTGAATTATGAGAACTGAGAATGAGCTTAGTACTTGTCAGTTATATAGTTCGAAACGAAGATATTTTTCATGCTTAAAACATTTCAGATTCATCAATTTCTATGGTTTGTTCACAAGTAAGTAAGAACAGACGCATCACTTATGAAAGTTGGCTCTCAACAAACAAACAAAAAAATTCAAGTCTGGGGTGTGTCTATGCCAAATTTCAGCCTGGAGTGTGTTTTTATGAGTAATACACTTATGCCATTTGTAATGGAAATTCTGAAAGATCTTTTAACTATTTCGTGGCAAAAGTATGAGTGCAGGACTTTAGGGAGAAAGGAGCACATTCTCTCTCTGGCTGGCTTCATCTCATAACTTAGCCATTTTTGTGGTTTCTGCAATTCTTTCCTTAAATGTTCTGAATAATTACTGTGCTCCTGATGCATCCTATTATCAGATATTACTGACTTCTGAAAAATAATGCTGCAGTGGTCCTGTCCTGCTAATAAGATGTATTGATTGGATGAATATATTGGAACATCTGACATAAATCATCTTTATGTCATCATTTCTTCGCTCTATCCTTTAAGTTTCCTTGGATATATGCTGCCTTTTTTTTTTGTTCCCAGTACACATGGTTTCAGTTATTTTTCCATTTGTCATTGAGTATTTTAAGTTATTTCAAGTCTTTTATGAATAGTATCTGACCAAAGAATAATATGGAGACCTTCACAATCTATAATCCATAGGACTGAGGAGAGATTATGTAATGAAAACAAATTTATGATCAGCATTCACAGTATGCTACACAGACAATCTTTGTATTGAGTATGAGCAGGGTGATACAAAGAGTAGACAAAGTCAGAAGTGTGTTTCCAGGAATCCAGTATATCGCTGGAGAAGACATTTATATTTCAGAATTTCATCACTACACAATAATATCCCAGTTTTGAAGGTAGGCATAAAATGAGAAGTTTGCATTATTGATTATGAATGTGAAATTAGATCTGCTTGGACAAATGAAATTTTTGTATACAAAACCACTGAACAAAGTTTTAGAGGAAAGGTTAAATTATTTTACTGTAACAGTAATGAAAGCTAATGTACAAATATGTAAACTTAGTGATTTGAAAAAGGCCAGACACTCTGCTTTAAGCATTATATCTTAGCTTTGGAATTAGACATAAAGAACAAAAAAGATATATATGTATTAGGAGGGAAAAAGTGAAAAGGGCTTTTTAAAAAAGCCAAAGCAGTTGTACTGAGGCTGTATCCCTCTGAGCAGTTTCTTCTCAGATTCCTCTTTTTCTTCTCCCTTTTCTGACTGTATCTGTACCTTGACGTCTGTGAACTTAAGGAAGCTATGGTTAATAGTTCATAATACAACACTAACAGGCCTTTCAGACAGCAGAAATATGCCTGAGAGATATCAAGTGTTTTATGCTTCATTATTAATTTGAGATAAATTATTTACACCATTTCTACGATTTTTGAATACTTCCATGTCCTCCTCTGAACTCAGTTCATATGGACTCACAGTAATCAAGCCCTGGGCTGGGCTCTTTGTGCCTGCAAAAGATAGTCCCTGTAACTTGTAGAAAGTTCATCTAGAAGATTTTCTACAATCAGATGGTGTCAAGCAATGGTTTTATTAGCGTTTACTTAGGCTGATCTCCATATCTCTGAGTTCTCATACCTGCAAATAATGTTCCAGTTCAGAATTATGAATGTTTACATTCTCCAGAATATCTTGTATTCTACATTCATATATGCATTAGAGATGACTAACCAAGAAAAATTCTAATGAAAAGTTTTGTTCTGAATTCAATGAGAGGGAAAAGCATCATCCCCCTTTAATCTATGTATTTGCTGGCCGATTCCTATGGAGCAATTTGTTAAACATTGTACTAGTGGATATCTATCCATAGTTGTATTTTGATGTCACTCTGGAGTAACAGGTTCTACACTGCTTTGTCAGATCTTGTTGCTATCACTATCTGTGTTAAGGATGGTTGTTCCACAGATTGAGTCCCTGTGTTACAGAGTAGCTGTTGTTTAAAATGCTGGACTGTGGGATGTTTTTAATATGTTAAATCTGACTTTTCAACTGAAATAAATGCTCATGTTCTTTATATTCTTTTTGCATCGTTTTCATTAAATATGCTTTTTTCTCTAGGGAAACAAGATTATAAGAAAACCAGGCCTATGTTAAGAGCTACAAGATTAAAAGCAGAGGCCAGGAAAACTGCACTAGGCGTAAAGGTAGAGACCTCTTTGATAGCTCAAACCACCTTTGTGTTTGTTTCTTTTCCCCATAGATGTACTGTGTGAATATTGACTTCTGAGAGATATTGTTTATGACACTTCAAAATCTAAGTAGAATGCTAGAATCTAAAATATTTATGATGAATTGCTTTTACTTAACCCTAAAATGACTCAAATATTTGAAATACTGAAAGATTTTACGTAGTCTATGTCCTTGTTATGATGTGTGCTTACTTTAAGGTTTAAAGCACTGTGCTTAGAAAATTGATGGTTTTGGGGAGCCTGTCTACACACAGAACAAGTCCTTTAACTATTTTATACAGTTAGACGCATTACAATAAACATCTCCCAAGTTCCTCTTCTGATCCTATACCAGTAGTAATTTAAAGACTGGGTTTGTTATGTACTGTTAATTCTCAGCACTGTTGTCTCAGTCTGCATCCTTGTGTACTGCCTCTGACTTGGACAAAGAAGGCTTAACTAACAGCAAAACATATGGAAAAGTATTAAACTTTATTTTGAAAAGGTACCCTTTTCAGGCAGATATGAAGTATAACAATTACTTTTGATTACAGCTGTGAATATGAGCAAAGAGGACAATTAGAAATATTTTCTGTTATCTACTACCCAGCACGTCATCAAAATGGGATCTATCTGAACACACATTATTTATGTTGCCTCCAGTGTTTTTTCCTCAAACTTATTTTTTTAATCTAACCGATACACTATTAATTTAGCAGCAAGAGTAAAACCTGAGCAAAATAAAAAGGTGGATCCATTACCTGTGTATTCTAGTGAAAGAAACTTCAGAAATTTTAAAAGGAGAACATTTTCTTGTTTCTGGCAGATGAGAAATCAATTTTTTCAAGTTATAGCTTATAGCAAATGCCAAGGTATTACTACCAAGATGTAACAGCTGTTAGGCTGCCAGATGATGTATTTGGTTGTCTTCCAGAATTTGCTATTATAATCACGAAACAGTGCTTTCTTTTTGCTCCTGATTGCTGATCTCGATCAAGCATTACCATGCAATGCAGTATGTTTTCACAACATAATCTCCTCAGTTAGTGCTGTGTGTCAGGTTTTAATGAGAAAAAGTAGATTGCCTTTTTTGTTTAAAGGATAGATTATTAACCTTTTGAGTTCCTTTTCCTTCCTTATTAAATTTTCCTTTTACTTTTCATTTTTCTTTCGATGACGTGACCTTTTAAAAGTGATGTTCTACTTGGAGACTTAGTGTACAGCCTAATTCTTTTAAAATGTACAAGTTTTTTTCATGTCTTTCACAAGTGAGAAGAGTATGAGATTTGGTCCTTCAAAACCTGTTTCATTTCCTTATTTTCTTAAGTAATTCTTTCCTAAAAATGAGGATGAATGGGAAAGCATATGTGTAATGATATATGTAGTGAAGAATTGAGTATTAGTGAATAAAGGACTTTTGCCATCAAGGTGCACATGTGCTCTCCAGCTCCTGAGAGAGTGTGTTACTGGGGTTCTGCTAGTTGCACTGTGTTATGTCTCAAGTTTGCAATTCTGCCTCTGCCTTAAAAAAAAATTCTTTAAAATATTTTCTTCTGGCTGTAATATCTTTTTGTGCTTCTGGACCCTAAAAAAAACCAAACTGGATCATCCCCAAATAGATCACAGTAATTTGTTCTGCTTCCAAATTGCTGAGAAAAGCTGAGAGAGCTGAAGCAAAAAGGAAGGTAAGTTGGGCACCTTTTACCTTCGTGGGTTTGCTTGTAGGGGAAGGAAAGGGCTTTTGACTACATCCTTTTCACTGAGCCTGCTTAATGCCAGCAACCTCAGGCTTACTAAATGTTACAATGCTTTTTACAGAACATGGGCAATTTCTGTAGAGTAAACTCTGCACTTCTGCTAACAGACCTTGCAGTGCTCAGCATGGAAGCAAGGCATATTTAATGTCTTGGGGTAAAGGTGCACCTCTTCCCATCTAGCAGTGACAGCTCCTCACCCTGCTCAATCCCTCCAGCAGCAGAGCTTCACCATGGACAGTAGATGTTCCTGGAGTGTCTGCAGGGAAATCTCCTTCTTTACCCCTGGAGAGGCTGCTTAGTTTGAAGCCCCATAACCTATACTCCTCTCTCGGGCACAGCTTGTTTTGCTCAGTCCAGCGTTAAGATCCTCCAGCTGTCCAAGTGCCACCTTTTTTACATTCATCCTCCACACCTATCCTAAATACTCCTCTGTTGTTTTCCGGAAAATTTTTGAAATAATTCTTGACAACTTCTGTTTGGTATGACAGCAACTGGCAGGACAGAAGAGAACACAATTTGTTCTTCAGATCTCTTGACCAGTTGTCCCAAGGCCCTGAGGTCCCTCTTGATCATCCGTAGTCTTGCTGGGATTTTGTCTATGTCCGCCTGGAAAACCAGTGGGCAATAGTCAGTGGGCCATGCCAAGCTGGGAAGTTTCTTGGTGATTTCCCTTACATGGGACCCAGGGGGGCAATGCACCTCTGTATGGGCGGGGTCCAGCTGGTGTATTGGGCCCTCCATTCCTCTCAAAAGGGAGTCACCAATGAATACTACCCTTCTTTTTTTCTTAATTGAGGAGGTTTTGATGTGGGGGGTAGGTTGCCCTGCCCTAGGCAACCCCTGCAACCTGGATGGATGTTCATCCACATTCTCATCTCCCTGGTCCTCAGATTCCAGGGCCTCATATCTGTTGTTTAAGGGCACCTGGGGAGGTGAGGTACGTCAGGAGGGAGTTTGCCTGCCACCCCAAGCAGAAACCCATTTCCACTGGCCTCTGTCTCTTAAGATCTTCTTTTCCCTGTAGTGAGTGATTGTAATAAGTAACGTGATTCACCTTCCAAAGGCTGGGATTTTTGTCTTTATTATGTAGGCCTTTATTCTGTGCTGTAGCAGTTGATTAACTTCAATCTGTGTCGAGAGGAAAAAAAACAAGTGATATAACTACAACACAATATAACCAGTAGGCACTTTAAATAGAAATGTCCAAAGTTCTTGTAAATCTTCGAGAAGAAATCAGACACATATGTGTATTTGGAATGTATTTCATTTGTTTATATATGCATCTATTCAGTACATGATGCAGTATGCAGCATTACAAAATAAACCTTTTATTATAAGAAGCTAAAAAATATTGTAGAGGAAGAATAAATGTAAAAGTATAAGCTCTGTGGGAAAGGGGAATATTTTTGTAGTTCTGTGAAGTACCTGCACACAATAAGCTAACACACTGAGCACCATATAGCCACTTAAAACAATAGGCTTTTAAATGTCATTGGTAGGGTTGTTTTGCATTAGTGTCCTGAAGAACTTAAATGTCTGGCTGTAAACTAAGACTTAGTGTAGTATTTAGGGGGGAAAAAAAGAGAACTGGAAAATAGTGAAGGGATTTTAGTCCTTAATTTCTATGAGGATAATGAAATTCAAATGTTGTGTATTTCACCATGAGAGCTGACAACATTAGCTTTAAAAAAGGCCCTATAAATGACATAAAACTTTTCAGAACCAATCCCCTGGAGATTCTTCACATTTCATCGCTGGCATACTAATTAGCTTGTCTTGTCAAACTTTGATTGCCTTGTCATTTTAATGCAAGGTTTAAAGTAACAAAGTTTCTTTCAGTCACTGGCATTTCGTACTTTTTAATTTCCCCAATGAGGGACTTTTATCTGTGTTGATAATGTCAGAGAAGCAACTGTGCACTAATAACTATCAAAAGTTAGTTCAAGCAGGGTGACCATGCTCGTACTTGCTGTGTCATATTTGCTCTTTAAACATGTTTAAAGATTAAATATTTTAGCAGAGCTATTGTACTGGCTCTGTTTGTATATGTGACACTAATGTAGACGGTGCCAAAATACATTGTGTCTCTTGGAAAAGCAGGACCCCTGTCTTGAGAAACAACTCCAAGAGAAAGCAGTATGCTGTATGTCTCCGGGTGTTTGGATAAGACAAAATTCTTTGTAGCAGTACCAAAAAGGGAGCCTCTGAACTTCTTCTGGGTCGTTTTGTTGTCCCCCCACATGGGGCTCGTGCTGGTGGAAGTCCAGCTGTTCCTCCTTACGAAGTAGAGCAGGAAGGCCTTTCCGCCGCTGGTGCTAGCTCTGCTCTCAGTGGATGAGGGAGATGTGCCAGCAGGAGGGTGACAAGCAGAAAATGGTTTGAGAAGTGCGGAAGCTTGGCCCCCAGATAGCTGAAGTTTGGTATGCAGAGACCAAAAATAATGGGAGTTCCTGGGGAGAGATTTTTTTCACAGGCTCAAGAACAAATCAGTGGTCCACAGGACAAGTGATGAAGTTTTCTGTCTTCTTGAAATGTAGGCACAAATCTTAACAGTAGTATTTGCAAAGTAGTTTCAAATACATAATTGACGGCAGAATATCACTCCATAGAGAATTATTAGCAGCATAATACATTGATTCAGCTAAGGAAAAAATGTTTCCTAAACAAAGTGAGAGCTTACTGTCTGTCATTCTTTTGTATATCTGCTTAATCTGTTATGTAGTTAGCTACCTCACTATGGAGAGTTTATCTCATCTGGAACAAGTTAGATATGAAAAGATAAAAAGACATTCCTAGTGTATTTTGGCAAAGGATATTCTCCGATATCGTGCTGTTCATAATCTGCTAAGTTAGTCAACTGCGTTTGCCAAGATACAGTTTCATGGCTTTGCAGAAATTAAGGCCACAAGAGACTATTAGATCATTTGATCTGCACTTCTATATGTTACAGATCATTAAATTTCATCCAAATACTTTCTGCAAAGTCCGAGCACTTTCTAATTGCCGAAGTACTGGGTCTTCAAACCAGCTTGTGTGTGTCACGAAGTGCAGAGCAGCTTAATGTGCCACCAATGAATAAAGTGTGATGTTTCCAGTTATCCTAGTAGTCAGGCTTTCATCCCTGACCTTTGGATGAAAGGGAGGAGAAACAACATGTACAAAGAAAAAAACAAAATGAGACCCTTGACTGACCTGAACACGTACATATCATAATCATGGTGGTTTGAGATATGAAGAAGATGCACCAAGCAAAATCTTAGGAGGATTTTCTGTACCAGCTTGGAGCAGTAGCCCATCTTTCTCAAGCCTTCTTATGTCTCTACTTAGGACAAGTCTGTAACACTTCAAAGGATAATCAACAACAGCAAAACCACAAATCCCAGAAATGAAATCAATACAACTGGAGGAAAATTTCAACATCAGGAAACTTTTGGTGCTTTATAAAAAAGTCTGAGCAGTTAAACATAGGGTGCTATTACTTTTAATAACCTGATACTTCAGGGGATCGGAAGTATCATAACACTGACCAGGGAAGTAATCTGAGTTTTCCTATGGCCCTGAGAGAGAGGAATGGCTAGAAGAGCTGAGTTTGCTGACTCCAAGGCTGGCAGCCAGGTCCTTCTTTTCACACAAGCCCAAGTTGAAATATTCTTCCCAATTGCTAAATAAAAATGTACTTTTTTGAGAGAGATCAGATGATAAAAGATAAAAGACTCACAGCTATGGAAGTCCATATTTTCCCGAAGAATGTTCAATCATTCTTGCTTCTAGAAAATGGCATCTTAGTTCAAGGCTGAACTTATCTATCTGCAGCTGGGCCTTGAAAGTTTCTTGTAAACAGGATAGAAGGACCCCACACTGTGAAATGCTTTGCTTAAATAAGGTGTAAGTAACTATATGCTGTAACCAAACTACCTCTCATTCTTCTCTATGATAAAATAAATACCGGTTATCTCCATGCTGGAAATTCCTCTACCTTTGTACGTCCAGCAATCATGCTGAGGGAGTAGCTACCCCTGAAATCCAAAGGCCTTCTTAGAATCATAGTTTTTCAAGGCAGAGTACTCCACTTTATAAGTAGTCTGCATCTGTGATACCTCTTTATATATTATTTTCCATTTAGCTGTATTAAAATGAATCCTATTGCATATAGCCAAGTGTTGTCAATGACTCTCTAATAGTACCTTCTTCTCATTATTTGAGACAAAAATGATCTTTCTTCCCTCTGAAATTTTTACAGTAAAAAACTAGAGCCTAAAAAGTGTGGATAAAAGTTCATAAATTACTTTTGCTGCCTTTTGTTAGCTGTAGAATGTCCTGCAAAAAGGAAGTAAACATTCATTTTTAAGCAAGATTTTATTGAAACTCTTAAAAAATGGTCACAGTGAATATCCACCTAAAGTCTTTAGTTAAAAACTATATGAGAAAAAAAGATTGTCAAGTTCATATGTATGTATTTTTACAGGTGTCCTTGGTCAGCATGATTTTCTTTCAGTCTCTTTTGAGAAAGAGCTAGGAATAGTTTAGCATTTCAAAGATAACAATTCGTGGTACTCTTTCACTTAGTTTTAAGCAGGTTTCAGGTAAAAAAGGTGTGATTCTCTTTGAAGGACAATTAACAAATATGTAAAACCCCCCTGAAATTTCCTGGAAGTATGATATTTCTCTATGTGTGTAGAGTATGATGCTGCTATACACAGTGTCCAGATTGGTGTTATCAGAGCTGACATTTTTTCCTCACCCCATCTTCTGATTAATCTTGTTTAGATCCTGCCTCTGCCACTTGCTCCATCAGGGTGAATTTGAGGACATAGTCCAAGTATTTTGGCATGAGAGACATAAAACTGACAAAAAAAGGATAGGAGAATTAAATCTACATTGTGCTGTAATGGTATGCGTTTCCTTTATGAAAAGTTTCTGGAAAACTTAACCGAACTGAAATCAGTAGGGTTCTACATATGTTATTCTAAATGTAAGAGAATAAAATAGAAAATTCTGTTCGTTTTTAAAGTCTTCTTAGACTGTAGTTTGGGATTTGAGAGCAGGGATGTTGTTTCCTAGTGTTCTGTATCATGATAGAAAAAAAAAGGAGAAAAAACCCTCTGATCATTGTAAGTTTATTTCTATAGGACTTTTTCTATATTCTTTAATTATTCATGGTGAAATCCTTTGAGTAAATGGATTTTGCAGAGGATGACGGGGATGATCCATGAAGTGCAAGAGAAAGGGAGCTATATATGCCAAGCAGAGAGTATTTTAACATTTCATTTCTATGCATGACTTAAAATACAAATAGCAAAGCCTGAAAAGTATAAAACAAATTAAAATGACAATATATATCTGTTGTTGCGAATACAGTATAGCGGTGTAGCATCTCATTTGCTATTTACCTTGCAAAATTTATGTTTATAAAAGTTCATAGACTGTATGCAAGTCTTAGGAGACTGCATATCCCTAGCTGAGAGCCAGATGTCCTTTGTTAGGCCATTTATTTTAGATTTTTGTTGCTCTGCCTTTTTCAGTAACTCAAAATTAAGGTTCTTGCATAATTCTCAAACCTGGAGTTTCAGTAGGACTTTTCATTCCCGGGAATAATAAATAGTGGTCCAGCCACCCAATTCCTAATGGCTGTGCAAGGAAAATAGTATTGCTATCACAGTTGTGAAACTTAGGCAGAGCAATTAAAGGATTGCTTCTCTCAAGCATCTACTGGACAGCCTGAGAATAAAACTCAGGATTTTCCCAATTCCAGTTCCTTTGAAACAAATCTTTAATGCAAAGGTTCCTCAAAAGTTTGCTGCTACTACCACAGCATTTCATAAGGGAGACTGAGGAGAAGGGAGGGGAAAGGTAAACCTGTTGTAAAACAGAAAGCGTGGGAAGTGTGGCACCGAAACAAGGGAAAAACTTTTTAATACTGGAATGAATTCGCTCTCTGTGTCAAGTCTGAATGGTTCCTGCATTGTACGGTTTTTTTGTCCACTCTCCTGAGCAGATGGAGCCTGCAGTTGTATGTCACTTGTTTATTACATCCTCTTAAGATTAGTAGCTGTGTGGCCAGATGGGTCTGGGAGCACAGCTGTGGATACAAGGAAATAAATGAAACCTGTCTGATGCTGCCATGCCCTTTTGCGAGATACTGATGTGTTGCAACTGCAACAAAGCAAAAATCACTTTCCTTTAATATATTAGTGAATTAGATGTACTTTTTTTAAAAATCAAATCATATGAAATCAGGAGGATGAAGTTCAGAGGGTGGTACAATTCTAAGAGGAAAATGTAGTTGAAATCTGTAGCCAACAGCCCCAGCAAATTTTCAGGAGCAATTTTAATGTGGTAAAACAAATTTAAAGTACATCTCAATCATCCATATAAAATATAAACCAAAGGTTTCTATAGAATAAAGAATATGCTCCTATAGAACATATGCCAACTAGGCAGTAGTATTTCAAAATTTATTAGATGGCATATGTTGAATTATTGATCCAACATTCTGATAAACTATATAATGCATTCATGTAAATGCAAATGAAATGCTGTTCCAAAGAAGAATGCCAGATTATGGGCTAAAAAATGAAATGCACAGTTTTAACTCCTTCATGTCAGTGGACACATGATGCTGGTCACAAAACCACCACCAACGTAGAGATGCTGGGTAGGATTAATCCCACAGCGCACACCAGAGATACCATCTGCACTCCCTTCTAGTCTAAGGGGAGAAATAGTCATTTTTGGGAAGAATTCACTTGGCCTCTCTTAGGGGACGCAATGAATCTTACACCAAAGAGGGCCAGATTCTGTCCTTGGACAGTTAAGGGTGTCTTGTCTTGGTTCAGTGTAGACATCTCCTTTCAGTCCCACTGACAGAGTAGGTTTGATGTGACATCTTCTGTACCGATTCAGATCAGTTGTTAGAAAATCACTGAGCTTTTCTGCTTCCCTCAATTTAAATGTACATTGGAATTGTTCTGATGAAGTTATTTTATAGCTTAACATGAAGCTAAGAATTGGAGGGGAAGTTAGCTTCTTTCTTTAGAGGGAGAGTGGGATTTGGACGTACAAACTAATGTTTGGAGCATCTTGAGTGCACACTTTTAGAAAAACGTCATGATGATCAGGAGGGAAGATCTTCTTACAAGCAGCTGTAGAGTCACACTTTCTGTGAGCTGAAGGGACATAAGGATTTTTTGCAAATTTATCTTTCATCTTCCATTGTGTAGCAAAACAAGAGTCAACACCATAGGAAGTGTGCTGTGCCTTACAGAAAAATAAAAACTTAAAAATGTGAAATACTGTGTCTTTGAAAGAAATAAAAAGGAAAGAAATAAGGAAAGAAAAGAAATATAAAGAGGATTATCGTAATTTATTATATTTTTACAGAGTCCAGCCTTAAGATGATAGGCAGTCACATAATGAGTGTAATGTGTAATACAAAACCATTTTTCTACTTCTGAAAGCTGCTATAAATCAAGTAGACTTTGGAAGTCTCTTTTTATGTTAATTGAGGAAGATGCAGCAAGTTGCAATATTTTATGGGAAGAGAGGCAAGTGCAAATGCAAATTGTTGTGCTTTTTGCCTTATTGCAGAGCAGAAGAAAAAGTTTCATCCAATTCTGAAGGAGTTTGTAGTTCCATATTGTACTGCATGCCAGGAGGTTGGGAGGTAGAGGTAGCAATTTTCATTGACTTCTACCATACTGTGTTTGCTTCATTAAAAAATTACAAATTTGTTGGCAAAAAGCAGTAACATATTGCTAGAAAACATCAAAATTCACAGTGTAAATTCATAACTTAAATTTGTGTTCAAAACTGTGGTTTGTGAATTCTGTCTTTTCCTTTAAAAAGAAGGAATAGGAAAATAAGATATAAAGCTCCTATTTCTAGGTCAGACTAAAGATTTTTAAGCTAAATATCCTCTTTCTAATGGTATACTAGACTCACCAAAATCTGCATTAAGTGAATGGATTCTACAACATCTGAGATGGTAACCACAATAGAGAAGTCATTAAAACATCAGTGCCTGATACAATTATATATGTCTGATGTTATTTTGATGTGCATTATAGAAGCGAAGTAATATTTATTCCTGATTAATCTGAAAATATGGTACTATTTCTAACAGGTTTGTGTTTTCTTTTATTTCTACAGGAAGTCGCCCTTGTCCTTGCAGCTATACTGGTATTTTTGTTGGCTTTCTATGCTTTTTTTTATCTTAATGTTTCCAATGAAGTTGACCTTGATCTGGATCCAGATGAAAACTAGCAGATGCAATGAATCTATCATCAAGATTTCTTCAGCTTCAACAAGACTACATAGGAACACACAGTCCCTTTTACTGTAAGACAGTAAATGATGCCATTTCTTGCAGTCCAAATTCATAAGAAAGTTTTGCAGTATGTCGGTCATTTACATTCCAAAATAAGAACACTTATGACTGGCTAAGTGTTTTTGTTTAACACCAAAGCCGGGAGCAACAGTACAATACATGAAGTTTATTGTTTACATTATTTTTTTTTCTCAGGCAGAGAACTTTGATGTCAAAAGACAGGTGCTACTATTATCATGGGTATTGATGCTGACTTCACAGGAGGAGTGTCTGCCTTGACCAAATTTAGGAATCAGAGTTTCCTAATAACCAAGTGAGCTTTCTTTTCCTTTCCCAAAAGAAAGCAGAAATACCAAATAAAAAGTCTTTTCTTCATTTGTGTTTAAAATATATCAAAAAACCCTCATCCTTTCTTTCCCTTTTAATCTTTCTTGTGCATGCGTGCACATGCGTGAAGATGGAAGAAATTGCAGGAAAAAAAAATCTTCTTACAAGCAGTCTGTCACCTTCTATATGGACTTAATTTTCTGTCATTCCAGATTCTGTGTGCCCATATATCTGCAGTAATCTTTTTCATTCTTTTGCCAACTGTTCAGCACACATGTGTTCTGTTAGAAATGGCACCTGGATGACAGAAGCTCTAACATTCGCATATGCTTCTGAAACAGTTCTTTGCCTCCTGTGCTGTCTGAACTAGTGTAAATAGAAAGTTTAGTTGATGTTGGTTTTAATTAGTGTATTGGTCTACTAATATAAAGTCAAAATTGTATTTTAATTACGCTCTTCCTGATGGTTTTGGTATCAACTTGCTCTACCTGTTAGGGGCATGTTGTGTAAAAACACTTCTTTCCAGCGATACAATCATTTTAATCATCAAACTAATGTGAGAGCTTGTAAGTAATAAGAAAACACTTTTTTTTCCCAGTGTGCTAATAATTGGTAAATCTTGGCTCCATTACATCCTTCAGTTCTTGCAAAGTGCTTTTCAAATTAGGCACTGTAGATAGCATTTTTGTTCCTTTTGAAAAACAGAAGCCACTTGAAGAATTTGGTGTGTCAGAGCAGCTGCAGAGAGCTTTAAAATTCTGGCTTTATCCTGTTCTGCTTTGAGTTTGGTAAATAACTGAGCTTGTGGACGTAAAGACTCAGTTTTGATCCTCTTAAAAATGTGGTCAATCTTTCTCTGACTGAGATTCAGTTCCAATTCAGTTTGCTATCAAGAAATGCGAGCCATTGATGCTAAGTGTGGTAAGGAAATTTAGGCAGGCTGACTTCCAGAAAGTTTTCATAATTCTGGAGTTAGTGAACTAGCTTGGCTTTGCCTTTGATATCAGTTTCAGATCTGAATGTTAGGTTTAATTGCAGCTGAGGTATTTACTGTCTTGTTCCTGAGATTCCTAAGGTTTCTTAGAGCGATTTTGAAGGCAAAGGTTTACAAATCATGGCAAATATTATAATAGAAGATATATTTCTTTTAAATTGACACAGTACCATTATTACCACTTAAGAAACTTGGATCAATACAGTTAATTTTTAAACATACAGTAACTATGACCATATACGTTATGAGTCTCTAAGGATCCACTTCATATTTGTCGTAGTCTTCATTCACTTTATGCAATGCAAAACAATGCCTCTAGAAATTCAGAGTACAACTGTCTTCCAAAAAATATATGAAAGAGAAACATATATATGCAAATATCTCATTTTCTGCTTATGACTGTTACAAAATCGTAACATTTATGTGTGCATATGACTTACAGTCCTCTGCTAGTTGTACACATGACCAAACACCTCGCAACATGTTGAATTTATGGTGAAGCATTATCTCACACCTGGCCCAACTTCCAGTGGAGGGAAGAGCGTATCACAAGCTGTCTCCTTGGATGTGACATGCCTTTCACTTCACCAGAGCCCAACCACATGTCACAGAAGCTGCAGACCTCTCCTGTTACTTTGCATTAGCAATTTTCATGTTCTCTAACATGCTGGGAGGATTGCTTTCTTAATGTCAGCATATAGCTCTCTGGGTCATGTGTGGTCTGAGAAAGATGTGTAGTTACTCCCTTCATGCAGGTCATCTTGTAACCTGCTCTCTCAATTGGTTGTGTTAAAAAGCAAGCAATTCTTACTGTCAAATTTGTGAACATGAAGTTCCTAGAACAGGGAAATTCCATTTCCCATAACTATGAATCAGACCAAATCTGAACTGTGTAAATGTGTGATTCTATCAGTTTCCCCAGTGTGTGGCTTATGAGTCCATATTGCCCACAGTTTGCAGTTTGTCAATTGGCTTTGTTTGAATTAGGTCTTTTAATTTGCATGAAAGATCATAGAATCATGAATTCATTAAATGGTTTGGGTTAGAATGGACCTGAAAGATCATATGGTTCCAAAACCCCTGCCATGGGCAGAGACACCTTCTACCAGACCAGGTTGCTCAAAGCTCCGTCCAGCCTGGCCTCAAACACCTCCAGGGATGGAGCATCCACAGCTTCACTGGGCAAGCTGCTTCACCACCCTCAGAATAAAGAATTTTTTCTTAATGTGTAATCTAAATTTACTCTCTTTTAGTATGCATCAATTCCCTTTTGTTCTGTCACTGCATGCTCTTGTATAAAATGTCCGTCTTTCTTGTAGGCTCTCGTCAGGTACTAGAAGGACAGTCTCATGTAACAGGAAAATTTCTTTTTGCTTAGACCAGGTAGACTTTTGTTAGGTGTACGTAGAAATACACGATCAATATTGCAGCAAGTACGCTTCTTCTCTTACCAGTACAATAATTCCTAATGGGGCATGTGGCTTATTTTGCCCTTAATTATATCTGAGATTGAAATATGCCATTTGGATTTTGGACCATCTATCTCTGTATGAGTTGCTCAGTGTCTATTTTATTAATAAATGATTTTTTTCTATTTTAGTTCTCTTATTAATTTTGAACACAGTGAATTATGTATACATTTGAAAGGACATTAAAGCAATCTAAACAGCTCAATATTCAGAAGTGAGCACTGATGTCAGTTAGAATATCTGGATTATTTTAGGCAGTTCTAGCCCCTGAGCTCATATTAAAATTAAATGTGGCCTATGAATACTTAAAAGACAATGAAGATAACTTCATTTGGCATCCTACCTAATACTAATAAATCATATCTCTTTCTGCAGTTGCTCCATGCAGCTCTATCACTTCAGTCTTACAAAGACTTTTTTTATTATAAAATTAATTTTAATAATTTTATATGCTTGTTTCAAAGAAGGATTGCTGATCGAATCATTTACACAGCAAACCTGGCTTAATGAGTTTTTTCAAAGATATTCACCTGTAGGAAAAGGTAGACATCAGTAGCGTTGTTGCCCTCTGCTCCTGGAGTAAACTGAATTTCTTTCTAGCAGAAGTTGTGGAGGAGATGCCTATGCTGAGTCCTTGTGCTGTGGGTGGGAGCAGATGTCCTGTCTGGAAGAATCTCTGGCTAGGAAGGCATAACAGTAGTCCAGCAGTGATTTTGCTCAGTAAATCTTCCTAGGCCGTTTTTCTTTTCCCTTTGATCCTACAAAAGCAGAACCAGCATGTAGACCATCTCGGGACAGAAGCCTCAGTCTAGGATTTTTACTAGTGCTTCTAGTGAACATTGCCAAGGAAAGGCTCTAGCTCTAGAATACATAAACATACTTTACTGGAAGCTTAGGAGGCAGGTTAAGCATTTCCCTAATAGACTCTAGAGATACATTCAAACTTTTCTTGAAGAACACTTTAAAGTTCATTGTTGCATATCATGTAGACATCATGTGATTCAGAATCAGAAATACCTCCTTCCACGCATCAGACCAGCTGTAGCAGGGACGACGTGGACTGGGAGATTGTGCTGCGACATGTAACTGCAGATAGCTACAACACAAGCAAAGTCATCTGTTTACTTAGATGTCCTCTAGAGCAGCTGACCTAAAAGTTGTGTTAGAAAACATAGGTTTTGAACAGCCCTGCTAAAGGAAAGCACAGTGAAAGCCCTACAAAACTGTTCATGCCTCGACCATGAAAATTGCTACCATGGAAGAGGCTTATCTTCTGACTTAGAGCCACGTTTTGGATGCTGCCATTTCAAGAAGGAAAATGTTGCTAGCAGCTTCCAGTAGAGTGATGACTGATAAGGGATTGTGCCTGTAAGTCACAACTGAGCCAGTTCGTGAAGGTCAAATGCATTCAGGACGATTCTCTGTAGAGGACTGTACTTGAAAAGCAGAGTAGGCAAGTTAGAGTGCCAACAAAAAAGGTACTACAGATCTTGATCACGTTTCAAGTTCTACTTACAGTAGCATAGTAATTAGTGGTGCTTATGACTAAGAAAATAACAATATGGCACATCAATAAGACAGCAGAAATATGATGTTGGAACTGCATCCTAAAAGATTTTACAGTGGATTATGTCTGCACTTTGGGAAGTGAAGCCATGAGATGAATAAATTGGCAAAGATTGTCTGTGATCTTATGCTTACAATATTTTTCCCTGAAAGAGCCGGTAGAGGTATTTTGCAGTACTTTCCCCCATCATCCTCTTAGTTTGCTGTAATGCATTTTTGTAGATGTATTTCTTTCTGCACATTTCCAAGAGTGAAAAAATATTTTTTGCAATTCATCAATTCATTTAATTGACAGAATCCTCTACTCATCCTTTTATCTCCCCTTAATCACAATCAAATTAGTGGGGAGACAGCCAAAATGTTAGGTACCAGTGTCTCTCAAGCAGATGTCACACCACTATTTTTTAGCTCGTTTAAATGAATAAACATGTTAAACTGTGAAGTATTACATTTTAGATTTTTTCATTAAAAAAATGGGACAATCTGTTTACTGTCCTTAATTGAGACAACAATCCTGGTGGTTGCCAGTTTTGGCAGTTGTAATGATGAACTATAAATATTGGGACAGACTAACTGATGATTGTGGAGGATAGTTCAAGTACAATACTCATTCTGCATGAATACTTTCTTCAGTGCTACATTTTTTCTAACTTCCGTGATTGTTATACTGGTTTTGCATGTTAAAACCACAAATAAATACCTGACTAGTCAATCAATAGGCTTGATTCTGATGTCTTATTCTCCATAGCTACAAACAGCATATAGAAGCTGTCCACCCTGGGCCAAAGTTCATGCCTTGCCCAAACTCTCCCTAAAAGGTGTGTGTCCCCATCAGTTACAAATGTGAGCTACAAAGAGCTTTATTTTGCTGAACCATGGAAAAGCTGAGCAATGTAAAGATGTTAAGTACTCCTTTTGCCATTTCACAAAGATACTGTAGGAATTTAAAATAGCGCAGCCACAGAAAGTGTGTATGGAGTTTGGTGACAAACAGATGTCATTGTTCTATTGCACATCCTCTAAACAAGACTGGGAGAAAATCAAAGCAAAATGGCCAGGTCTTCCAGGAGCCAACCACCTCACAACTCACCATGTTGCTCAAGAAGAGCTAAGTCTGATATCAAATTAGAGCTACCACAACTTCTTCTTTTTCATTGGACAATAAAAGGACCACAAGGAGATAAAGGTGTCAGGAGCAAAGCAGCCTCTTCTTGGACCAGTGGGTCATTTGTTTAAGTAAGAAAGAAACAGGGTTTGGGGATTTACACAAAGCATAAGTCAGAGTAGCTGCTGCTGCCTTAATGTGTAAAGTCACGTTATGCCAAGCTAGAGTAGCTTTGTGTATCTGTTGCAGAGTTAAATGTAAACGTTCTGATACTGGCAAAGTCCACATTTCTCTAGAGGCACCTTCTCCTGTGGTACTATTAGCAGAGAGGAGGGATGTGAAGGGAAATGGCAGGGGAGCCCTTTTGCTGATTCTGCACTCCTAAAGCATCTCTCCTGCTCAGTGGGGAGCTGCTGGTGTTTAGAGTAGGACTGCAGTCTTGGATTGCTTTGGACAGGCTACAAAAAGAACAGAGCAGAGCTTAACCTACAGGGTAAGTCTCCTACCATTACTGGTGCCTGATTTGTTACTGCAAGCAAATAGAAGCTGAGACATTCAGCCTTTTCACTTTTATTTATTAGATTCTCTGGAAGGTGCCAGAAAAACTGTGTTTTGTTGTCCTTTTGAAATTCTTCTGCATAGTTGTTTCCCTTACTGTCTGTGGTACTCCTATCCAGTCAAAGAATGCCACACTCGTCCCTACTGCTCTTTGGTAGTACGAGGCCTGCTGCCTTATCCTTTTGCAAGGAGTGACTTGAAGAGGCCTCAAGTCACTATTACTGTGTAATGTAGTAAAAATTTTTCTGTTTTGGTGAGGACAGCAAATTGTGGATTCAGGGCAGCTTTATTTGGCCTTTCCTGCCTGAGGAGACTTTAGAGCTGCAAGCATGGTGAAAGGTTTTTTGCCTACTTCCCTTTTGATGACTTCCTTCAGTTTAAGATGAGCCAAGGTACTGTACTTGTCTACTTAAGGCAGGGCTGTTTTAACAACAGTATCATGGGTTTTCACTGCCTTAAAGAGCTTGTGACTACAGGTGACCATGTTTATGTTTATCTGTTTATTAATCATAGCCTTTCTTGAGCTGCTCTTCTCAGGCAGTACTCTGCCTCCGTTCCACTCTATCTGTGCTGTTCCAGTAATAACAGGATGCACTTAACAGAAAAGAGAGTAGAGCGGCTTTTTTAGATCATTACCAAAGCCTCAAATTAATTTAAAGTTAGGCTGTGTATGTGGGGGCATTCTCCCAGTACACTATATAGATTTTTATTTTGAAGAACAGCCTGTTCTTGTGAATTATATTTGACAGTCCTTGCACTTATACCTGGAGGCTTCTGAGTTCTCATTAAAATAAGACAAGTTATAAACATGGCTGTGTTATTCGTGAGAATACATATGAATTTTTTATTTTCTCATGAACTGATCATCAGCTGCCTTTATTTAGTAGGAGAGTGGCCTTTATTTGTCCGTGATACAGTTTGGTCAAATATAACTTCTCACCTGAAATGTTACAGAATTATAATTACATCCCTTTGGTTAAGGGTTACCTCAAAATAAGAGTTCTTTGTGATATGTATGACTTTTTCTGAAGACTGTGATGATTAAATTTGGTAAATTCTCAGCAGAAATATCAGATGTAGGACTCTAACAAGAGCAGTGGTTTTGAAGTTTTTCCTTGTCAGCACGTTTTACCTTCTGCATTAAGAAATTTTCAAGTTGATATCAGAATGGAGTGGGAAATGCCTGAAAGGACTGAAATAAATGCTCAGGGGGCTGTTCCCATGCATCATTCAACCTCATGTACACACTGCTTTGATGGGGCTGTGTCAGAGTTATGGGGTGATGGAGAGGCAGCACATCAGAGACAGCCCACTTTGCTTGTGAATGTAGCACCCTCAAACCCACAGTGGCAAGTGTTTCTTCTATGCTATATTAGGCTCCTATACACAGAAGAGATGTCTCTTACGAAATTAATTCCTGTCTACAGAAAAAGATAGATTCTGTTTTATACATTTTTATGGATAGAAAAAAGAAAAGATGTTCCCCATGAGCAAGGGCATTTGGAAACAAGAATCATTCCTGCGACACGGGAGTTGTGCATAGGCATAAAACATGTTCAGTTTGAAAGATAATACAAATACAGAAAGGAAGATTTCATTGATCCACCATTCCTTACAGTACAGATCTCTAGAATAATTTTCAGTAAGCTGTTATTCCCCCTATTCCACCACTAGTTTGGGGATCGTCATTACCAACTCAGAATGAAAAATGATCTTGTATTTCCCAGAACTTAAACAAGAAAATTACAGCATCTTTGTTAAACACTGAGTTACTCAGTTGCTTTGAAAGGGTCTACCAGAGGGTATTTGCAATAATGTATAACTCAAAGTGATGTAGTATAACAGAAGGAAAAATATAACTGACTTTCAGCCAAACAGCTATGGAGCTGGCTTGGGGACCTTCAGCACTTCCTTGCTGCTTCCTTGCAAAGCCTTGAGGAACAGATTTGTCACATCCACTCATTGACATTTATCTTAGTTACTTAGTTTTCCTGTCATTTGTAAAGAATTAAAACTCCTTGGTCATTGGTCTGGAGAAGGCTGGATTTGAACTTCGCACCTAGATCAGGCTTTCCAGCTTGCTCAGATCAAGGCTCTTCATCAGGTTCCTTCCAGAGAGCCTAAGCAGTTTGAAAAGAGTCTGAGCAGTCTTTCATCAGGTGAGCAATGAGGTAACACAGGATGAGCACACTGAAAAACTGACACAGCCTCCCTTGGAGAGAAAAGTATTTGCTGAGATTGTCTGGCAGTGGGGTACACGATGTGTCAAGTTCTGTATGAAGGGAGGAGTGAGCCTGGGCAGACAGATCTCAGGATGTCAGCAGGGACTTGATGCAGATGTTCTGCCAGATGCTGCTGCTTATGGACTCCCTCCTCCAATGGCAGAAACCCAAGAAAACTTATGAGAGGACCCCAATGCAATCTTTTTATGAGTAAGATCATGAGAAGTGTTTCTTATGCTAAGGAGGAAAAGTTGTTCAGTTCATTAACAACTCAGGGTTATAGGAGCTGCAAGAGCTACAATGAACCATTCTTAGCCTAACAGCAAAGGTTCCTTTGTAGAGCTTCACAGAAATCTACACACATTACAGATAACTAAACAATTTAATTCTTCTAATGAGGAAATTGATGCAGCTGGATATGAGAGAAAAAAACACACACCTCCCAAAAAAACCCCAAATCCCAAACCCAAAAAACATTTCAATAAGAAATGCACTAATTCTCTTCCAGAGGAACTACAGAGGCCCTAGCTCTGATGGAGTCTGAGGAAGGAGTCCTGTACACTACTGATGTCTCCTTTCATCATGTGGTAGTCACAGGGTAGCACACCTTTCCACCCAGCCAACAGGAATACTTTAATTAAGTAAAACAGGATTACAGAACACCAGGCTACCTAACTGCCCCAGTTTAGAGAGCTGCAGAAATAAAGCTCTCAGTTCATTAAATTATAGCTTATATAGATACCCCACTATTACATCCCTCACAGCCAAACATCAAAAACAGATCCACCAGCAACATATTCATGCTCTGTCAAGTTCTCCTGTGTCTCAGAAGTCTTGAGGAATATGGAGACTCTGTGAGAGATTTTGTATCATGTTAGTCCTCTCACAAGGTGTTCCTTGACCTTACCATTGGCTGAGAGATTAAGTTGGCAGGCTAATGAGGAGGGAAAAGAGAATAGTCTGTAAAAACCTCTACTTTATGCTAGTCTTAATTATTTGGAGGCAGATATCACAGCTGTCCTTGGACATGGAACTGGTATAAAGTATTTTGAGAAAGACACTGTTCCTCTTTGCAAAGCACAGTGAAAAAATCTTTGGGCCATCTATGTCCCAGTGGAGGAATAAGCAGTGATGTGGAAGGCTGAATAGATGGTACTGAAATGAAGAAAGCAACCAGCAAGCAGAGTAGGCTCTTCTTCCAGAGCCTCAAATCCACAGCAGTGCCATGGCCTGGAGGAGCAGCACTTCCTCCATCTGAATCCCAAGCCTTTGGCCAGTTCACTCTGCCCGGGAGCTTGGGAAAAACAAACCTTGTGTGACCTTCAACAGCAATTATGCAGGAGGTCTCTACAAGAATAAAAATTTGCTCACACAGAAGAGAGCTTGAAAAACTGCGTAATACTCCAACCCACTGACACTTGCTACTTGTGAACTGTATCACTGGCTTTCATCCCTCTGAAAAACAAAGTTGATTTGGCTAATACTGCTATGTTCCTAATGACTTGTTTTTTGGATATATGGCAGCTGCATTAAAGGGGAAAAAAAGCCAACGCAGACAGTTGCTTCATTCACTGTGGCTGGCACAGAGATGGGTGCAGTGTCTCTGGCAGGGCAGCTTGTTTTGGAGAAGGCAGGAGTCTGTTCATGGTTAGGCCATCATGACACACTTCTCCTAGTGGTATTGCCTGCTCTGGAAGTCTGGAGTCCCTGCAGGGCCAGTGCAGCTGATGCGCTCCCTGCTGCTGAATCAGCCTTCCAGGCAGTTTTAGTATTGACAGGGCTGGTCTCTGCCATAGACCTGAGCAAGCAATACCCTGGAGGCAAAACCGAGTCATGAATGCATGTGACAGGATGAGCAGAAGCCACAGGGGACACAGAGCCTAGATTCACTGAATTGTCAGGAGGCTGGAGTCTAAATCCAACTCTGGTCAGAAATTAAGGGAATTTGGAGGTTGGTTTGGTTTAGGGATGGTTCTCAACAGATCCTGAAGGTACAGTGAACAACTGGGCACACCAGAAGTCTCTGCAGAGCAGAAGGCAGTCTGGAGTTGAAGATGTGTGAAAATGTCACCAACGGCCCACCACCCACCAGGATGTCTGCTCCTCATCCACAGTGGAGCCACAGGTGACTTTTGCAACAACCTGTCTGGTAATGCACTGACCTACTTCATGCCATGGCAATGTTAAATATACTTGTGGGTGTGCTTGGGTGTGTGGCCTCTGAAGGGCTGTCTCCAGCTGCTCCCAGGCTAGCCCATATTTGTTGCCTCTGTGAAGGACGAATACAAATGATTATGCATGATGTTGTGTTGGGCAAGACTCTGTAGGCACATGTGTAGAATCATAGGATGGTTCGGGTTGGAAGGGGCCTTAAAGATCATCTAATTCCAACGCCCCTGCCATAAGCAGGGACATCTTCCACTAGACCAGGTTGCTGAGAGCCCCATCCAACCTGTGCTTGAACACCTTCAGGGATGAGACATCCACAACTTCCCTGGGAAACCTGTTCAGATGTCTCCCAGTGCCACCCTCAAAGTAAAGAATTTTCTCCTGATATCAAAACCTATCCATTTCCAAATTAATGCCATTACCCCTTGTTCTATCTCTAGTGGTATAAAAGTTGTAAATTTTCTCTGGCATAATTCTAACCTTTTTGTTTATGACTTGTGATTTGTTTTTTTCCAGTGTTTTTCACACTACTATATCTAATCACCACTGAGCTTTTAGCAGAGCTCTAGGAGACTTTGTCACTTTCTTTCTCCCACATGCATGTGTGTTTTGTTCAGCTGCATTAAATAAGATGTTTTGCAATCACTGTATTTTGCAACAAACCAGTATACCAGAGTTGCAACTTCTGAACAGTGCTGAATTGAAAATACAGGGAAAAGAATAAACCTAGACCATTATTTGCAAAAAAAAGAATTTAATAATATACATTATTCAGTCATGGATTAAAATACTTATTTCTAATTATTAAATCATTAATAATTTAAATACTTTAAATATCTTTAATTAAATCCACTGTGCTGAATAATACCAAATTCATTAAGATGAAAGTGATAGGTTGGCACAAAAGGAGTCATCTTAGAAAGTGGTTCACTTCATTCTGTGCATGGTGCCAACAGGCTTCCTTCTGAAACCTGCTCAGGATGTTTCCCAGCCACTGGGAAGTTACAGAGCTGGTATGTCACAGCCAGGTTTTTCCATCCTCCAGTGTGGTGTTTGGATCACTGTGCAGCTTAAGATTTTGCCATTAGGTTGAAGCAAAACTCGAAAACCTAATAATTACTAAACACTGTGTAGGACTTTCCTCTGAAGCAAAGGGGTTTTAGCTGTTGTTTTCCTACAAACCTGAACTCAAATACTTTCCCTTTCATTTTTACATAATAGTACTTATTCCTTCTCCTGATCCTAAACTATCGTGCAGGATTGACCTTACCCGTATATGAGCAGATGTTGTGATTCACTCTGGAGGTGGCTACATTTCAGTAACTGGGTAAAGTGATCCCACTGCCTCAATTTGCAAAGTTTGTAGAATTATTTAATGGAAACATTTTATTTAAATGTAAATTATTTCACTATTATCATCATCATAATCATTATTACTGTCATGCCTTCAACTACTGGGCATGAATACTAAGAATTTTTCTATCCGCATTAGGAGTAGAAAGAAGCACACAGGAATACAGCAGAGGTAATTGTCTACCTATTGCTTAATGTGAATGGACTCATAGTTTACTATCAGCTTTGTATTTTTTTTCCTTAACTCAGGTAGTAGTAAACGTAATGAAAACAGTTCGGAGGCATTTGTCTGAATTCAGTAAACAAGTTGTTTTAAACGGATTTAACATGAATTTCACATTATGTCTTAATTTTCCTGGCAGACTTTATTATTCCTTTGTAGGACATCATTACACTGGCTCTGTGAAGCCCTTAAAGAAAGGTTTTACAGGTGTATCTCACCTGTTCATTGTGATGAAATTCATACCATTAAGGGAACGGCTGTAAAATGTTCTACATGGAAGTGCATTACCTCATTATCTAAACATAGTGCATGCCATTTATTCCTAATAAAATCTGTCAGTCATTATAAACATAGTCTGTTCTCTAACAGTAGGGAAAAATCTGTCCTTTGTACCTTTGAAGCATGCTGGCCATTGGCAGAAAAATACTTGGAGTTTCACAAAGACAAATCCCAGGATTTAAGAGGATTGAAGACCAGTGCAGGTTTTTCCTATCACAACACTCTACCACTGATGTACCACTCTACCACTTTCTCAGTCCCTGATCCTTAATTGGGTGACCAGGGTCCATGAACAGCACATGGAGGGGCCAGAGGCTGGAGCATACTTGGTGACAGGACACGGAGCTGTGAAGGTCAGGAGCCTGTCTGAAATCCCATGCCCTTCCCCACTTTGGAATGGTTTTTTTAACAGGCTTTTTAATTTCAATGTCATCAAGAAGGCTTGTCCTTTTCCCTACCATCTGAATGCTCTCTTGATGGTTGAAGGTGCCAGCTCTGTCAAAAGTGGAGCACCTGTTGGATCTCTTAATCATGGTCCTGATGGAAGTTACCATTCCTTTTCTATGAGAAGAGATGAGAAAATCTCATGCTGACTTCCAGGGAGATGAAATCTGCTGACTAGAGTATGTCACAAGAGGAATATGTTCCTCTGGAGGCCCTGGTCAATGGAAAGTTGAATGTGAGTCAGCAGTGCCCTGGCAGCCAGGAGGGCCAAGCGTGTCCTGGGGGGCATCAGGCACAGCATCGCCATCTGGGCAAGGGAGGGGATTGTCCCACTCTGCTCTGCACTGGGGCAGCCTCTCCTCGGTTCCTGGGGGCGGTTTTGGGTGCCACAGTATAGAGCTACTAGAGAGTATCCAAAGGAGGGCAGCAAGGATGGTGAAGGGCGTTGAGGGGAAGCCGTATGAGGAGGTCGCTTGGTCTGTTCAGCCTGGGGAAGAGGAGACTGAGGGGAGACCTCATTGCAGTCTGCAACTTCCACATGAGGGGAAGAGGAGGGGCAGGCACTGATCTCTTCTCTCTGGTGACCTGACAGGACCTGAACAAATGGCCTGAAGTTGTGGTAGGAGAGATTTAGGTTGGATATCAGGAAAAGGTTCTTCACCCAGAGGGTGGTTGGCCACTGGAACAGCTCCCCAGGGAAGTGGTCACAGCACCAGGCCTGACAGAGTTCAAAAAGTGTTTGGACGATGCTGTTGGGCACATGGTGCGACTCTTGGAGATGGTCCTGTGCAGGGCCAGGAGTTGGACTTGATGATCCTCGTGAGTCACTTCCAACTCAGGATACTCCATGATTCTGTGAGCTCTGACTGGGTGTAGTGAGGCATTGGGCTGCGTCTCTCATATCCCATTCAAATACTACAATCGCTTAGACCAAGGAGGACTCCAGCAGCCATATTTCAAAAGAAATCAATAGCTGCCATTGTGTTTTATGAAAAATCCAATTTCAGAGCTGTTTGGTATGAATTTTTGGAGTGCTCAAACCAGCCCTGGGGGAAGATAAACAGAGGAGCATATTTTTGTGTCTGAGCTAAGGTGGTGCCGGAATGGGATGCTGGGCAACTTGACCTTTTTAAAACCGAAGAGCTCTTGGGTATGACCCAAATTCAAGATGTCTGGGAAGCTTTTGTACTGACAGCTGAGCTCAGAGTTTGGAAACCTCCTGAAGTAGACAGCAGAATCTCTCTTTTGCATCTAAGCACATAAACTCCAACTCTGCCAGGTTTTAAGCACCTAAATTTTCTTTTGATTATAAAGCCATGACAAATATATGCTGACCCTTCCATCTGAACTCCAAGATTTCATTCTTATTGCACAACTCAGGAAACTTTTAAACTTCAATTTATGCTCAATGCGTCTTGAACAGTGTTCTGGTTTTGGCTACGGTAGAGTTAGTTTTCTTCACAGTGGCTGTTATGGGGCTATGTTTTGGATTTGTGCTGAACACGGGGCTGATCATATAGAGATGTTTTAGTTATTGCTGAGCAGGTCTTGCACAGAGCCAAGGCTTTTTCTGCTTTTTGTACTGCCATGATGATGAGGAAGGGGTGCATGGGAGGTTGGGAAGAGACAAGGCCAGGACAGGTGACCCTGACTGACCAAAGGGATATTCCAGACCACATGATATCATGCTGAGTATATAAAGTAGTGGAAAGAAGAAGGAAGGGGGGATGTTGGGATTGATGGTGTTTGTCCTCCCCAGTAACTATTGTGTGTGATGGGGCCCTGCTTTCCTAGGGATGGCTGAACACCTGCCTGCCCATGGGAAGCAGTGAATTAATCCCGTGCTTTACTTTACTTGTGTGAATGGCTTTTGCTTTCCCTGTTAAACTGTCTTTATCTCAACCCATGGGTTTTCTACCTTTTGTCCTTCAGTTCTGTCCCTGATCCTGCTGGTGGGGGAGTGAGCCAGCAGCTGTGTGGGACTTGGCTGCTGGCTATGGTTAGACCACAACAAATAGCATTTTCATCCTGAGTTTTCCTTCCACCATTTTTTGCTAAACTAGCATACAGCAGACCTGAAAACGCATGAGGGGTTTCTATAACAACACTGTGAAATAGTAAATTCCACAAAGAAACTCTGGAATCTACAAATGATGTAAATGTTTTTCTTCATTTAATTACTATCCACATTTGTGTCCAGCTTCAGAATAATACAGCTGCAAAAGTAATTAATTAATATAGGAATGCAGTTTAATAACAGCGCAAGGGTTCTGTGTTCACCAGTTGGTTACGGGCACAAGCTAGCATGCTGATAACAGGTTGTTGCCATTGTTGCCACCTCATTAAAAAATTAGCATTTAATTAACTTAGGAAGATATGGAACAATTTTGGTATGGGAAATATTTGTACACATTGTCTATTGGAATTAAAAGCTCCCATCCAGCAAAAAGCACAGCAGCCTCTACAGCTGGTGGCTGTTGGCCCACAGAAACTAAACAGACTCGCTGGTCTGTGCAGCTGCAGCCGCTGCCTTTGATTTGGAGGGGAAGGGGAAGCTGTGAGACTGTTATCCAAGGCACCAGCTGAAAGGAGTGATCCAGCTGTGACGTCAGTGCTTGCCTTGCAGGCACCATAGCAAGTCCCCAGAAGTATTAATGCATAGACAGTGCGGGTTCTGAAATGTCGAGCAAAGGTTTTAAAGGGAAGATGGCTCTGCTTCAAACTGGGCTTGATGCAGCCTCCCCTGAAGCCAGTGGGAGTATTTCCACTGACTTCACTGGGCTTTGGATGGCCCCGCTGGGGTTCCCTGGCCCAAGAGCATCAGTGCTGATTTGAGCCAGGTGCAGGGAGAGGCAGGTCAAGCTGCTCAAAGATTAACCGCTGCTGGTTTGGAGGGGCAGAGGATGGGGAAGAGAAGAGGTCAGCCAGAAAGGGAATGGACTGCTGAAAGGCAGCTGGTTTTTCTTGCTGTTGCTTTCTTCCTGTTAACACTGGCTGAATGGTCTGAGGTTTTGTATGTTCTTGTGGATGAAAAGATCCTCTTTAAACTTCAATGTTGAAAAATAGCCTTAAACCTCCTGCTGTCAAACACAAAACAGAAAAAAAGCTGCAGATTCCTAGGGTGAATTATTTTTCTGACCAGACTCTTCTATGTAGTTTGATGCAAAACCAGAGGAACAGTCAGATGACATTGAGCATCTCTCCTGTGGGGTGAGGAATTCACACCTACGTGTGCCAGCTCTGCCATGGGCATCTGTGGGGGATTCCTCCAGGCAGGGGTAAATGGTTACATCACCTCTGTCATCCCTTGGGCTCAGGAGCACATACTGCAAACCCTCTGCACGTGTTTAATGTTGCACATGCAAAGCCGTGGAGTTGTGCCAGCATCCCACAAGTTTCTCCCACTGACGTCCCCTCAGCTGCAGCTGTAGCAGCAGAATCTATCCTAACCCCAGGCTGAACCAGCGCTCTGCAGCAGCCAGCCTGCCTCAGCTGCTCTGGCAGCCCTGCTCCAGCGTCTCCAGGTACTTCTGAGAGAGATGTCACTGCCCTTGCCAGCAAAAACTGCGCTCCCAGCTCTTCATTTGCCCTTCCCCAGTCCTGCCAAGCAGATTGCCACCTGCCAGGAGCACTGCAGCAGGACATCAGGGTCTTACTGAACAGGACGGGTGGGCTGTATTGTGTAAGGCTGCTTCCCCTGAGGGATCTCACTCCTGTCAGTGCAATGAGCTGACAGGTAGGGACCGACAACACCCATCAATCACACCCTTAAGAGCCTGAAATGCTGCCATTTCTCTTGTGGAGAGCAGCAGCCAAGCCGACAGGCTGCGTCGGGCTGTCAATGAGGCAAATGTCCTTGCTGACAGAGCTGCTCCTGAGAGGATCTCCCACAGTTATTCATGTTTATCCCAGGCAACTGCCCCCTATTCTTCCTCCTGGTGTGAGGTGAACAAATGCCAGAGCTGGAGGGATTAAGAATAATTGTGTTGTGATTGTCGCAGATGCTTTTTAAGGCAGACGCTGAGGTGTGTGACACTGCTCTGCGCTGTGTGTCAGGCCGTGAGGGAGGCAGATAAAATGCAGTGGTATTCCTTCAGCCAAGGACAGACAGACCTAGCACAGTGGGGGGCTGAGGGGTGCATGCCTGCACTACATGCCTTTAATTGGTGGCAGCAATTAAAGGCTCTTTGTGCGTGTGGAGCAAGGGATGTAGATAAGCATAAGTACTGAAGCTTCACCATTTCTTTGAGGGGAAAATTATTTGGGCTTGAGAACTGCAGCAGCATTTTATCGCCCCAAAATCATCTGGCCCATTCAGAGTTAGATCAGTGCTGAAGGTTAAAGGTGCAGGTAATGCAGTTCAAAGTCTTTTCACTGCCCAGCAACAATGGTTAAATATGTGAAGGGAGGGACAAATAAATGAGGAAGCACTGCAAAAAGCAGCAAGAAACCACAACATGGGCTTAAAATTTCACTCCATGTCAGCTGTACTTTTTCCCGCCACTAATTCAGAAGAACTGGCTGCTTCTACTTTACGAGTAATCCCACAGGATTTTTGTATGGAGCACATGGTGGGCCCTCATGGACAAGTGACTGTTGCTGTGTGTGTGGCTCTGTGGGAAGGCAGAAGGACAGATTCCTGCCTAGCAGGACATGATGAGCCACTGTACGATGCAGACTGATGTGGCCTGGGGCCTTCAGAAGAAAACACCACATAGTGATACACTTTTACACTGGCCTTTCCACTTACATTTTCATCTGTTTACGCATTTCTCTCACTGCCAGTAATTTATCTTTGGTGAGGTTTGGACCACCTACTTTGGCACTAAAATTCAAAAATACTATTTAAAAACCTACAGGCCACTGTAATTTAAGCTTAGAGGCACCCACATCCATTTTAGTAGATCCTGGAGCTCCCAGGAGCAAATGCCTCCTATTCTTGGAAACACTTGAGCATTTAAAGGAGTACAAATTGGAACACAGAGCCATCATCTTGTCACATCCCTGTTCTATATAGTGCATTCTTCACACTCTGAATACCTGTGGGACACATCCGCATAAGCAAAGCATGCCAGGCCAGAACATGGCTGTGTCTCCCACAGTTGTCCAAAATGCTTCTTTGGCATATTTCTCTCCAACAAGATTTGTGCTTCAGCCCACCTGCTGTTGCCAGTCAAGGTCTGGTGACAATCTGGGACACTATGTCCATCTCTGCTCATCCTTTATCTAACAGCCACCTCTGCCATCCCTGGGTACAGATGTGCCATAGCCAAATCCTTACAGCCCATCCAGTCCCTGCTCTCAGAAAATGTACGGGGAGTTATGTTGCTGAGTGCTGATGAAATTTCAGGTAGTGCTACATCTCCCAACTACACACTACCTACATTCTGGCATTTCACTAATTTGAATTGCTGATCTATTTAAAATGTAAATTGCTGATCTATGTAAAAGGCTACAGCAGGAGCACAGTTTACGTGGAGATCCAGCTGGGATGGAGGGTCAACATTCAAGTTCAGTGTTTTCTTTCTAAACAACTTGGCTGCTGGAACAACACCTCAAGGATTTGAATTTAGTAGATCAAATTTTCTTCACAGTACATTCCCACTGACACCACTTAGGTCAATGGACCAGCTTGTGAACTCAGTTAAATCAGCATGTATTGGGAGTAACATTACAGAGAGTAGTGGAACTATTCCAAATTTAAATTGGTGATAATGAGACTAAAATTTGGTCCAATCTACTTGCAGAGATCTGAGAGCAAAGCATTCATTTCAATCCTCAAGTAAAATATACCACCCTGCAGACTTTTAAAAATCTGAACACAAGTCTCTGTGTAACAATAAGCATAAACGGAGTGAACACTAAGAAAATAAAAGATTAAAAGTTATCCACTAGCTTATACCAAAACTAGTAAAACCTGGGAATGTTCCTGGATAGATGCAAAAAAAAAAAAAAGTCAGATAGGCTACATTAATTTTCAAGTTATGAGCTTGCAAATTTTAAAAATGTTCTAGTTTAACACAGTATTTTGAGATGGGAACTATAATTCAAGGTTCCACCCTTGCAACAGCTAAGGACACTACTTTTGTTAGTGGCACCAGCATCCCAGTTATTTTATCCATGTTTTATTAATAATCCATATGATCCTTTGTACTTCTGGACTTTAGACTTCTGGCTAAATACCTGCCAGTTCCTTTCCTTTTACTCTTCTCACCTTAGCTGCTTCGTGATTAACCAGTTTTTCCAGTGATTATTTCAGAAGGTGATTTTTTTCACTGTATGTATGAAAATTTTATTGTTGATTAGTTCAAGTTCTTGAATGCTTATTCATAGAAGACACCTCCCCCTTTTTAGCTTATTGGAAACATTTGTATTCTTCCTGTTTGGACAATGAGAAGTGATAACTTTTCAGCACTCTCACTGCTGAGCTCCCAGAGTTAATACATACATGATGCAGTTGTAGAAACCAGTATGCCATTCAAAAATAGAAGAATGAACTGGAGAACAACAACAGCAGCTCCAGCTCCTCCAACTTTACTGGAGCTGCTATGGTTGCAGACCCTGCCTATTTGGACGGAGGAACAAAAATCTCTATATATTGCTTTCCACCAAATTAGTTACTTTTCATAGGGTGGGACAAAAATAAAAGGGTGAGACAAAAAAAAAACCAAAACAGCAGGAAAGATTTTTTTGAAACTAAAAACAGAGAAAGAGAGAAATATAGCAAACATATGTATCTAAGCTCTCCTGTCCCTTTCCTTTCAAATTAAATGAGATCACAGAAGTGGGTGGAAGGAGAGGGAGGTTAGGGCAGGGGACTATTGGAAAGCTGAAGATAGGTTTTAATTTCTTTAATTCAGGGGTCCCTCTGAAGGACGATGTTTCCTATCCTCTTGTTCTGAGAGTCCTATTTCTTGGGGTTTGCCTTTTTTTTTTCTCTCTCTTTTACAGTTATATCTACATAGACTGGAATTCAATATGGAAGAATGTATATACACGTAGGGGGGGCTCAGCTATGTAAAACGCTACAGTTTTTATGAGAATCAGTGGAGCTGTGCTGATTTACATGACAAGAGGATCACACCTTTGTACCTGGTATTTAAACTGAACTAGCAAACTCCTGGTGGCCTAATTTGTACAAGGTTTCTATTTCTGTTTCAGCCAGTTTCTGATATGGACTAGGGGGAGAAAGGCAGAGATCTTTATTATCATCTCTAATAAAAATCTGAGCTCCAAACTTGATAGTATGTGACTGTGCATAAAATTAACTAGATGTGTCAGTTAGCAGATCCGGCTGAAGTTGTGCCTGATTATATTCTGCGTGCATGTTTGTTTTCAGTCATATTTACAGGGGTGCCTCTATCCTGATGCTTCAGTTAACTGTTACTTTGAGGAAATAAACAGAGGTGAGGGTCCAGTCACCTTCAGCTGTTGGAAGTTAATAAGGTGTTAATGAAACATTGGCAAATAGCAGCAGTTTAGCACTTGGTTGACACTTGATTTTTAAAAGAGACAGAGTGTAAATAAGCTGTGTTTGCAGTGAAAATTAGAAAAAGTAGGCGGTGGGGGAACAAATAACACTCTCACAGCTTATTAGTTTTAAGCAGGAAATACTCGATAGACCACATCAGGGAGAGCAGCTCTGATGCTGCAATCACAAACAATGCCCGAAGGCAAAGGGGTCTGTTTGCATACAGGCCTTTTTAAGGTACTCTTCTCATATAATACCAGCCAACGCACATAACGAGTGTAAGAGGACCCTCGGCATCTCTGCCTCTGGCCTCTGGAAGTGCTCTGTGGGAGCATCTGGCCCGTTTCAGACCGCAAATCCAATGAACCCTTGTGGTTGTTTGTGAGGGATGGGCAGCCTTTTTCTGCAGGACACTTACGGCTGACAAGGAACGTGAACTCTGTTACTCCTGCAGCATTAAGGACAGCAAACTACACCTTGAGAAATGGTAGCGCTCTGAAGATTTATTAACTACTGTGTGCCGTAGCAGGGTTGTGGGAGTGATCTTTGGGATTCAGGGAGCAATTTAGGCTTGATATATATAAGGCAACTCTACATAAGACAGTACAGCATCATCCGGAATGAACCTTGCCTTTTTACACCACTCGCAGTATTTAAGTGTGCAGAGGAGATGGTACAGCCAAGCTTTACCCGGTATCCTCCTCCTAGCTCTGAAGAAAGAGAAGGATAGTGATGAACCAGGAGCTTCCTTGGTGGGGGAGTAGAATTAACAATGGTAGTTTAGCAGGCTAGCATTTCAGTTGCTATTGATCGGGGAAGATCATTAGCAACTTTGTTTCAGGCTTCTTTGAATAGGGATCATTGACATCGACACACAGCATAAATCTAGGCTCAGCCGGAAGATGAATATTTTTAACTGGTGCACTGAGGATTTTCTGTTAATGCAATATGATCAGAGATATTTCTTGATAAAATGCTCTACAACAGAAGAGTTAATGCCAAGGCCATTCTAAAAGGGAGATGCCCTGGGGACATCACTTTTTCTGCGTAGTTTCAAAGATGTTGTTTGGTTTTGCAGGTGAGTAGTGTGTGAGTGATGTTTTCTTGCCAGGCTGGGGAGATTGGTGGGTTCTGGCAGATTATCAGACACATCTGAAATTTCTTTAGCAGTGTGGAGTTGTTGTAGTCAGAATCTGGAGTTACTTGATGTGTCTTTTTCCTCATTCTCATGTGTCACATTCATTCACAGCAGCCCTTACTATAGTGTACTTTACCAGCATAGTGTAGCTTCTTTGGCACACAAACTGTATAATAATCTCTTACAGTACATTATGATTGCAAATTAGAGCTACCTTTAATTTAAAGTGTAAAAATTTCATTTTCCTGAGGTAAGCATTGTCAGAGGAATAAACCTGTGGGTGTAATATACCCACGGGTATTAGCAATTCTGAAGTGTTGAATAAATGAAAGGCACAAAGCCTATATTTTTGTGTAGGGTAAATAATGCCACACATAAATACTGAAGTATTGAACATAAAACACTCTATGCAAAAATATAGACTTTGTTTGCTTGATTCTCCCTGATGCGTTAGAAAAGCTTTAACCCAAGGGGGACTGTAAGTGCAGTCTTTAAAATTAATTCAAGTGTTGCATGTTGTCTATAAATTTCTGTATTGAATTACTGTCTTATTTTAGTTTGAGGCAATGTATTGTTTTGTTTATGAAGACTACAGTGTAGCAGGTATCTTTTTGGTATCAACACACTGTGATATAAACATCTTGCAATATGTTTGAAAGAATCTGCAAATCCACACTTCCCAAATGAGGCAGAGTCCCAAGTTCTGTAATGTGTTTCCCAGTAGCACTAGAGTTTGGCCACAGTCAGAACTGGGATGCTGGGGAAGGTACAGAGGGTGTTCCAAGTTGATTGTGAAGCAGTTTGGGTACCTGGTTGCTCAATCACTGAGGACTTGAGGTCAGGATTTCCCTTGACAGGCTGGCAAAGAACACTGAGAGTCCTTTCTCTGCCTTTGTAGTATATGGCCAATTTCCGAGGATAATCCATTTTTTCACTAGCAGCTATTATGAGGACATGAGACACCAGGAGGTGCACTTTGACCTCTCCTGTTCTCTTCTGTCATACACAGAGTATTTGAAGCTTTTGGCCTTTTGTACCAAAGGTCCAGTTTTGTTGTAGGATGTCAAGGCTCCTTTTGTAAGGGGCACGGAGCATAATTCCTATGATGCTTTTGTCACAACAGTGTATTTGTTTTAATGACAACTAAGCCACCTTTAGCAAAAGCAATTGACCCTTGGTGATGGATTGACTTGCTTGCCATCAGAGCATGGAATATTTGTTTTGACATTAATGCACTAATACCAGTACTATTTTCTCTGAGTATTTTTCTCTTACAGTGTATCTAAAAATTTTGAATGCAAAACCTTCATGTTCAGTAGATACAATATAGAATCTGAGTGAAAAGTCTTTTGCCAATGGAACTTTCATCCTTTTTCTCTTTGTTTAGCATTTAAAATATAGAATGCAAGGTCTGTTTTCCTCAGATCCAGATCAGTGCAGCAGAAGATTGTGTAACCACTTATAAAAAGAATCATTTGAGGCTATGAAACAAGGAGAGAAGGTGAAGCAAAAATGCTATCATTTATGGTGTAGCAGAAAAGTAAAGAGAGGACTGAGATGAATAGAAGGAAAGAAGCACTAATATTAGTTGAACAAAATTATTTCCTCTGGAATATTTTAAAGGCAAAACAAAAAGTAATAAGGGATTAACACCAGCGGAAGAGCTGTTCCATGATTTTGCTGTGATTTGCTCTTTGCTCATAACGTTGGAAGTCTGAAAATGACCCATTTGGATTAGTCAGGAGCTAAAAAGCTCCTGCACAGACTTCTGCTTGACTGCAGATCTTGGGGAAGATTATTGCAGGTGTAGCTTTTCCTCAGCCCATGAAGACAATATTTTCCTAGGCTAGGCTAGAAGTTCAGGGCAGTATTCAGCCTAATATTAAGACATGCATACTTGGGTACCTAGATGCAAGTGTCTTAGTCTAAAACAAGTCTAAACAATCTGACGCTCCCTGGCTGTTCCAGACTGATGTTTAATTTCCATTTATGCGCATTGAACATGAATAGTCCTCTCCAGAGGAACTGACATCCAGCTGGTAGTCAGGATTTCAAACTCAGTGGGAACAAGACTCCCAGATATGCTCAGGTGGCTACTTTGTATTGGACACCTAAGTAAATTTCATTAAGACAACTTCTACATCTAACCTTTACAATTAACTTTTCATCTATTCCAGACTCCTGTCAGTCCTTGAGCATCTTTGAAAAACATGTTGTCCTGTACAAGGGTACACTGGTGTTTTACAGACACTTCTGATGGGCAGGATGGCACATGCTCCTGAGGACAGATTTCAGCCTGTGAACAACAGTGTGCTGAACGAGCCAGAATTCCAGCTCTGGGCAGCTCTGGAGGAACTTCGGGCCTCCCATCATGGAACTGCCACTAGTTTGCTTGCAGTGTGCAGTGGAGAATGGTTGTTTCCCATGCTCTGATCAGGACTTTTATTTAGCAGTGTCTAGAATGTACTGCTTGTTTTGCTGCCCTTCTACACTATCTGTGAAATTACCTTTTTAGGCACTCTTGGTGTTTGTTAGCTGTTTTCTCCTGCTAGCTGTGGCACATAGACTACAAATATAGCTTGCATTCAGGCTACTACCCTCTTTGGGTAACTTGTTTGGGGCTCATAAATGTCTTGCACAAACCCAGTACCCCCCATGCATTGTTGAAGTTTGTGATGGGTTACTCTCCCTTTACCGGCCGAGGGTGAGAGAGCAGAGAAACTGCTGCCTTATAAAAGTCTTTTACTTCATAGTTCCATAGTTTTTTGAAGGCAGAGTTCGAGAAACATAATAAAAGCAACAGCAGGTTAGCAAACAGAATCATCTTCATCTTCTTCTTTCTTCTGTTCTTCTTTTGATGTTCTTCTGGTCTTCTTCTGATGATGATGACTGACTCTAACTTACAGAACTATAGATTATATTTATTAATTGACCAATAGAGTTAACACACAATTCTAGTTTTCTTTTTCTTAACTTATCTTAGTCTAATTCTAATGATCGTAAGTCTTACATAGGTATTTCACAGATTTGCATATACAATTTCTATCAACTCTTATTGTTTATATGAACACTATCTAAAAAATGTGAACAGTACAATTCCATTTATGTTTTGTCTAAATTAAAGAAGTTCTGTGAAAGGGTAAAACTGCTGCAGTACGAACTGTGTTTAAGGTCACTTTGCTGCAGCTTTTCAATGTTTAAGGCACTTAACATATATTTTTACTAAAAGTTAAAAATCTATATTTCTATTTCACTTTGATGTGACTTCATGTATCTCAACTTATTCAAAGGTTTTAATTCAATCCCTGTCCTTTGACTTTCCTCTGGGCCTATGTCCAGAGGAATTCTCACTCCAACATCACATAAATCACCATTGCAAATGAGAGGAAGGGAGGCAGACCTGGGCAAATGGGACAAGTTCCTAAACTAGCAGTGATGTTGAGACCTCTCTCCCATATGTAATAATACCTTGTGGTTTCTCTTACTGTGGCTGGTTTGAAGTTTACACAGGTGATTTTCTGATAGATACCTGTTAGGGTGCCCTGATGCCAAGCAGCTGGACCACTGAAGTTGGAAGCTCTGTTTAACTGCATTCTCCATGTCCAGATCAATAGTCATTTTGTTATGAAGCAACAAGCATGACTGTGCACAAAGGGTTGAGTCCTTTTTAATTAGGTGCTCCCATGATGATTATTGCCCTGACATACAAAAAAGGAAAATTAACCTATGTGTAGTTTGCCTCCAAGCACTCTTGAAGGGTTTCATTTAAATTGTTACTGATACAGAAAGAGGACTAATTTCTTAGTAGATATTTATCTGGAGGGAAGAAGGTGGTAAATAGTTACCCATGCCTGTGAAGTGCAGGTGTTCATTAAGTGTACCCTGACATAAATATCTTCCTTTTTTTCCTTTGTCTCTTCTGTTTGTTTGCTCTCTGCTGTTTTATTCAGGAGCAGCCAAGTGTTACCCAGCAGGGATATCCACCTGTGGTCACTGGGGTAGATATGTTATAAATGTTCGTGGAAGCTCATTAAAATTAATCTAACTCCCAAGCAACTTTTGTTTGCTTTTGAGCATTCTCTGAAGAAACTCTGTAGCCAACATTCTTCCTACATCAAAATATGGCTCCTTTCCTTACATGGACTTGTCTTTTATATCACTTCAAAAAGAACTGGCTGTGTTCTTTCTTCGAAGTGAGAGTTAAAATTTCATTTGTAATTACAGCAAGACCACACTTCCTTAATAGGCTAGAACTAGAGCCTTAAAAGAAACTCAGTAACAAACAAACAGAAAAAAAAAAAAAAGCCCCCACAACCAAAAGCCAAAACTTCAGAAAGCTTTAAACTTTAGTCTGCAATTTGCATTACTAACTTTTTGCTTGCTCAAAAACTGGCCAAATAAAACCCCTTTTTTACTCTTTCATATTTTTCTCAGTTAGATTGTCTGTGTTTTCCTGGTACAAATATTTTACACTTATACCTCTTAAATTATTGGGAAGCATTGCAGCAAAAGCACGTTCAAGCCAAAAGGACCTTGAGTATGGAGTCACATTCCAAAATAGTTGCACTTTGCATTTTTCTGACCTGTTTCTAGGAGTTAGTTTCACAGCTTCCACTGCTTCAAATATTCTGCTTCCAAATTTCAAAAGTCTTCATTATGGTTGCTACCATTTACAGTAAACTTTATCACATGGAATTGCAGCTACCTTAGTGGTTTCTGAGTTGAAAGCAGCTATTAATATGGCAATGACTTTACCTGTTATCTTCTTTGAAAATTAGAATCAAGGCACTGACCTCATGCACTGAGATTGAGAATTAGATATGAGTTTGGAACACACAGAAACCCCAGACTTTTATTGTCTTTCTCTTTGTTGAAACTGTAATTGCCATATTTTTATGCAATTTCAAGCATATCTTGGGGTTTCTGATAGATGCATAAAGCTTTACCAAAAAGAATTTTATTTGCTAATAATCAAAGATATTATATAATAAAATATTGTTTTTCTGGTTTGTTAGGATTGTTGTCATGTGTGATACAGTAATAAAGTCCAAATAGTTAAACCAGAAAACTCAAAGTAATTCTTTGCCATATTCAAGTTTGCAGAAAGGTGTTATTAAGGGATTGAATGCCATTAATTTTAAAGTTTTTTGGCACTTGGTCAAAAGAGAATAATGATAATTTTGTTTAAATGCATATTGTTGTGTCTATATTTCACTAGAAAATAGTACTAAAGAGAAAAATAAAAGCAGTTGGCATTAAAACTCAGTTGTGGCCAGCTCTGAGAGAAGTTTCTCAAGGTGGCTCTGAAAGGCAAGCAAAGAGGATCACATAGACCAAGAGGGTGTCAGCAGGTAAGGTCTGGGCAGGACGAACTTGAATCAAGCACAACTTGAAGAATGGATTCTGCAAGGCCTGGGGACCCAGGTGATCTACTGGTGGGCTTTGCCCTTCCCTCTGGAGAGCCCTGGGCAATGGTGTCAGTGTAAATCAGCTACAGATGCAGATGTGTTGTCCGAGGTGTGCCCATGCTCAAGCCATCACGTAGCACACAACGCACGGAGCGGATCTGCGGGATGACACTGCTCTTTTCTGCCTATGATAGGCACCTTCCCTGGCCATGCCTAATTGATAATGAAAAGTTTGGTCAGCAAACAGATATTGGAAAAGAATATTTGTCATTTAGATATTCAAATAATTATTATTCAGCATATGTTATATTCCAGTGGGGAATGATGGGCTTGTGTGTTTGGTGATGAATGCATAAACCATTCAGGAACTGTTTGAAAATAATTAAGGAAATAAGATGCCTGGTGTATATGAAGTGGGCTTTTAATTATAATAGAAAAGAAATTCTTCAGAAATAATTTGTGAGATAACTTATTTCTCAAGTATGTTTTGGCAGAGTTTCAAATAATGTATCAGATAGTGATCACATATTCTGTGAATGGATTGCAACTAACCCAACACATTGTACAGGCCCAGCTACTGAAGCTCAGCTCCCATGCAAATTTAATGGCATCCCAGGTAAGATATTGGAATATTTCAATCTGCAATCAGGTACTTCTGTGTGTAAGACTTTCTGAAATTGAACCAGAAGTGGAGAAGTGTACTGTTTGCTCTGGCCCATAAAATCCTGAATGCATGTTGATACGATGGTCTTTGCTGGGAATGTGAGAAGCACTTACTCCCGTTTGCAGGAAGGTGGTGGCTGTACAGTACAGTATCTGGTCTGCTAAGTCCACATTTGATCTGGATCAAAAACCAGTATGTGAACATTTCTGATAAATTAGCCAAACCATGCATTAGGGTTTAGACTTCGTGTTTTTATGCTGGTATGTCATTCCTTGTCAGAACAAAGAATAGGACAAAGACATTAAGGCTGTCAGTTTTGTCAGAACTTGTCAGATCATGAATTTGGACTGGGAAAGTGGAAGCTTGATTAGCTCTTTTTATTACATGACTACTGCAGGTTTTGCCCCATCAGAATTTATAGGAGGAGGTTTGTGCATGTTCTGTTAGGCCAGCTTCGATCTGGTGGAAAAGCTCATGCTGACCAATGCTTATGCTTGTGAGGAGAGCTGGTGCTGCTGTTTTCTTTACTCAGAGTGTCAGGAATTGGAGAATAACTGCAACGGAAGACTGTCTTAGGTTTAGCTTCCTCTTTGTTCATTTGCAGGGATATGACACTCTACCAGCAAACTCCCAGGAGACAGCTGCAAGTGTCTGAAGACCTTATGGGGTCTGGAGGCGAGCTGTTGGCAGTTCCTGGGATGACAGAACAAAGAGGTTCAGTGGTTCTGGCATCATCCAGGAAAGAAATACTAAATTTCCTGAGTTCCAAATCACATTGCAGTATTGTATATTTTGGTGTTTCATGCAATACCATGAGAGTAGCAAAGCTGCAGCTCATCCTTTGTGTTGGGGCTTTCTACTGAGCACAGGAAGCCCACCTGGCTGTGTCTGTACAATTACCATTAATACTGTAGTAACACCTACAGAGAACATAGGAGAAATTCAGGAAATGCCACCTTAGATTACAAGCTGCTGATTCAGGTGTTTTCTCAGGAAGATAGAGGTGAAAAGGAAGATACCTTGGATTTGGTATGTGAGCAGCCATTCATGTGGCTGTGAGAACGCACAAGGCTGTGTACCATAGCATACATACATATATGTACATGTATATCATACTTTCATGCCCATCACCTGGGAGGCTAATTATTAGAGAATCATACAACAGCTGAGGTTGGTAGGCATCTCTGGAAATTATCTAGTCCCCTCCTTCCCCCACTCCAATTTTGGGAATATTCCTGCCGAACAGGGAGTGAGTCCCACTTAGCTTTATGTTTTTGGAATCTCTAAACCTGTGATACTCTTGACAATATGACCTCTGCATATAATACCTTGAAAGTAATTCTAATAAAACCTCCTCTTGAAATACATATAATTCTTTTTAATTCTCTGTCTTGGCTTAGAAACTAGTGTAATATTTGCAGTTTGTGTAAACTGCACTTTGCAAATGATTTCTTCTCTTCGACTGTGAATCTCGGGCTGTATAAAAAGCCAAGGGTATAGCCCACAGTTTGCATTAAGTAGCATTTGATTAGGTGGTAATAACATTAATTGGCACCCAGAATCAGTTGGCTGTAGGTGATCTGAAGCGATAATGCACTAGAGCTTCTAATATTCTAAGTCAAAATGCTCCCTTAGCCTGGGGAAAGATGCAGGTGTTTGGGATAAAAGAGTGTTTTGTAAATGAAGGACTTGAACACTGTGATTCCACTTCATTACTCCTCTCCTGATGCTTAATGTAAAATGAATACTTTATTGCCACCTCTCTTCTGTGTTTTAAAAGTATTAGAAAATTAAACAGCAAACTTTAAAGATAAAATATGTCCCAAGTAATTTTTTTGAAAAAAAAATTCAAAGCAAAGAAGCAAAAAGGATATTGGATAACTAAAAAATAATTTAGAAACATTTCAGATTCAAGCCAGCATATCTATTACTAAAAGATACGATTATAAATGATCAGTTCTTGATTATCTTGCTTGCCTTTGGAACAATGAATCCTTCAAAACATTCGCCTTTCCTGAAAGGCTGTTTCAGCTTTGTGGATTAGGGGTCTTCGTGGAGATAGAATGTATGTATGCAGCTGGCAAAGCAAGTGTCTTAGTGAATGGTAATTGTTCCCCAATTCCCACAAATCCTTTCATAAACCATAGGCTTCGTTCTTTTTTTAATGTTCTTTCTTATATTTCATTAACAGCTGAGCCATTGCTGAAATATACTTGATATAATCAGGAGTTAGGCTTTAGCAAAAATAGCATTGCCAACCAAGGGAGTCTGAGTGTTCCAGTAATTTTGCAGTCTTCGGAAAAGGAAAAAACATGAGCAAAAAATTATGAAAGCCTCTAAAATTTGTCTATACTATATATGGCCATATGGAATATTGGCATAAAATTAAATTTGACATTGTCGTGAAATTGCAGGCGTGCATTTCATGTCTTATTAGCACCTCTGAAAACTTTCTTTCCCATATTTTTCAAGGCCCAGGACCATGTCTGGGAGAAATGCTCTGTTATCAGTGCATGTGCAATAACAGAGCCAGAGCAACCCTGGCAAGACCAGGGCAGTCTTCTACACATCGAGACCCCAGCAGCACTTGGTGCCTGTGTCCGGCTTCTGGGAGAGCATGGCATGGGGGGCTCAGGCAGCAAAGAGGGGGTCTGGCCGTGGTGCCTTTGGCAGGCTTGTGCAGGAGTGTGGCCTGCAGCTCGTGCTGTACCCACGGACAGGGCTCCGAGTGCGCGGTGGAGGCGAGTTGTGTGATCTGTGGGATTAAAGGCATTCCTCTTCTTAAACACATGAACTATGTTTGTTGGTGGTCTAAATTATTCTCATGGATTATTCTGAGCAAGGTTCTGGTGTCCTCAGTTGTACCCCAGAATAAAATTGGTTTTCTTTATTTTTAAATAACAGGAAAGAACAAGCATAATAGAGAAGAACAAGCAAATAATGAAGACAAATGGGGTGTGCAAAGCTGTGCAAGGAATAAAGCAGCATTTAGACATGCAGATCAGTATTTCTTAAGTAATGCTGTTGGAACATCCTTGGGGTTCTATGGGCAAATCATTTGTATAAAACGCTGAAGAGAAATGTGTAGTGTAAACACAACAAAGATCTGATTCTTTTCTTGAAGACTGTTATGCAGTTTACATAGCTTGTGATTCCCAAACAAAGACTGGTTTTGTCAGACAGGGAACAATGAGCATTGCTGCAGGCATGAGAAAGGAGAGCTGCATTTGGAAAGTATTACAATTATAATGGGAGTAGATTACGAAGCAGATAATTAATGGTAGGGATACAGGATCTTCCCTTCCCACTGGGATTCATTCTCACTCTGTTGGTGTAACTTATAGCCCTGAGGAACACTCTTTTTAGTTTCAAGACTCCCTTTTCTAATCTCTAGGTCTTTTGGTGTTTTATTGCATCGGTCACAAAGGTTCAAGAAGGTCACTCCAGAAGATATGCTCTCCGAGGGATTTAAGTGGCTCAGAGGAACAAAGTAATTTGGAAGTTTTTGCAGAAGCCTTCTTCCACCTTTAAACTAAAAAACGTCTTCTCTTCCACTCCTACAAGACCACTTCTGAAGTGTTTTGCTCTTCTAATTTATATAAGTCTTCCTTCGGGAAGATCAGAAAAGAGTATGTAAATCTAAATTAATTTCATAGTTCTATCGAAACAATGGAAATTTTATATTAAAAAATGTACATGCTTGGAATGATAAATCAGTTAATTATATTATTACTGATTAATATAGCATTTCTCTTTTCAATTACATTAAATAATATAATTTTCTCTCCCAAAGTATCTTTTGTTATAAAAAATAAGATTTTGGATGAAGAAAACGAATTTACAGAGGATGATACTTCAACCATTTTTTTAAGTCATTCCAGTATAATAGGGTAGATCAGTGTGTGAGATTCATTCCTGAAAAAACTTGGAATAGATACTGAACATAGTTATTCATAAAGACTTAAGAAAGCAACTCGAACATTGCAAGCAGAGAAATAATTTTTAGATTTTGAAGTGTTGACTGGTCAAGTATGTAAGCAATGAAGAACATAGTTTGCTATATTCTTTAGGTTATCTGATACAGATTGTTTTTCACTTAGTGTCTGGCCTGTAAATAGAAATCTTCCAATTTGCATGCTGAGCACATATATAAGAACAAGAGAAGACTTGTAAGTGGAACACAGTATCACCTTGAAGTCTTCAAAGTTATTCGGAGTCATCAAAACAGTAACTCAAAGTATCATCAAAGCAGTAAGCAGCATAGCCTCCATATAGCAGCATGTAAATAATTAGCAGAGAACCATCTGTAATGCATTATGAGCAAGTGTGTGCTGGCTATTGATCTATTAACGCATACATATATTAATGTATTCAATGTGGTGGGGTATGTCATGTGGTACATACTGCTAAAGTAAAGGAAAACTATTTTTAAAGCTTTTTTTTTTCCTGTGTTCTCTAGCAATTCTGCATTTTTGCCTTACATAATATTAAATTTAAACTTCATTGATTATTTTTGTGTGAAGATAACTAAGTCTTTCAGTAGGCCAATTGGTATAGCCTACTGATAAGGGTAAAAAAGGCTTTTATCTGGTCATTCAGCCCCTTGTGGTCTAGCAAGCGTGCATATCATCCATTCAATTAATGTATTTTAGTGCAGAGTCAAAAAAAAAAAATTGGGCAAGTTTTATAATTGCTGGGGTTGCTGGAAGAAAAGGTATATATATTCATGAAGTGGGCCCTATACTTTGATCTTTTGCATAATATAAGCCCTAGAACCTCACCAAAAGACAGTCCTGCTTGAGAAAAGTGCTGACTACATTGTTTAATAGGAAAAAGGAAAATATTATTGATTTTTTAGTAAAATTATATATGCAGACTTATTTAAGATTGAATAATGTTTAATTCATAGCTGATTCTATTTATTTTGTAGAAGCTTTTGTGCAGTTCAATATTACTGAAAAAATAGTATTTCCACAGAGTCAAGCTTAGGGCTTCTGATATGGTAAGGCTGAATAGTGTTGAAATATGTAAGTAATATCTTAATATGCATAAAATTTGTGATTTATGAATAGCAGATAGGTATGATTGCACTGAGTCCTCAGTGGTTTTTTTTCTAGCAATTCTAACAGATTTTTTTTTTTTTAAAACTATATTACTGTAAAATTTTGCATTTCAGATTCTTTTAACCTTAGCCCCGTAGGGTATTTTGTCATGAAAAGAAAAAAAAAAGTTACAGGCATTTAGGAGAGAGTGGGTCCTGTGCCAGTGTTTCTGTGGATGAAGGTGAGGAAGGAGAACAGAGAGGCAGGAAGACAAACACATGTAGGTATTGTCACATCAAGACGTGGAGGAGAAATTGGCCAGCACAAAGTTATTCAGGGAAACTTCAACATAACCAAGCAGCAAGTCACTCGTCTGGTCCCAAGTCCTATTACAGGTTCTTAACCACAAGACTGGTTTTCCTTCTTCAGTTGCAAATAATTAATAGCATTCTGAAATTATAATTTCACTCAGCCTTGCTTCCTGTTGTGCTGGCTGGTGGTTTTCAGTGTAGCTGGTATCTTACCTCTTATTTTTCATTAATTGGTTGGCATTTGATTAGCCACCAGCCCCCCAAACCACAGGGAGTTTTGTATTTGAGCAAGCTGAGGTGAGAATTGAGTCCAATATAAGTCATTTGAGTGCAGCTGAGCTGGAGATTCAAGGTGTTAAGTACTTACTGAAGACTGTTCTTATAAATCAGGTCAGTCTGTGTACATACAACTGTGCGATTTGAGTTAATACACTTCTGCATGTGCTGTATTTTAATAGAGCTGGACAAAGGAGGTACAGTAAGGAACTGAGTAACTCAGTGAAAGCATAAGCTGCCTTAATGCCAGTGAGACAAAAATATTGGCATATTTACCTACAGTATAACCAGACAATCTTTTTTTTAATTTGCATGTTTGTCTACCCTGAATGTGAAAATGGAGAAGTGATGTAACGTGGCACATTTGGTTTATTGCTGTGCTTTTGCTTCTGTTTGCAACTATCATCTTGCTTTTCTCCCTCAGCTAAAATTGAGTTGAGGACACCTTATAAGAAAAGAAGTTCTACAAATGTCTGCTCTGTTCCCTAAAGAAAGAGTTGTTTAAAGGCTTTTGCTTTTGTTTTTGTTTTCTTTATGTATGGTAGAGCAAAGGGCTCTGAATCACTTCTGGCTAGTGTTGAAAAGGGATTCTTACAGTCTGTCTCCTTTTATGTTTTGTACCCTCTGCAGTGCCCTTTTACTGCCTGAGTATTTACTGCGTGGCAGAGCAACTCAGACCCATGCGAAACAGAGTTTGCAGCGTTTTGGAATCAAAATACTTTAGCACTAAAGCTTCCTGTTTTTCTAGCATTATAGGAAGAGAAGAGTCCATAAATTTGTAAAGCAAGTCATTAGCTTAAATGTCATACGAACTATGCTTGTCACGCAAATTTAGAAACTGATTTACGGGCTGAAAATGTTATCAATTGAGCTAGAGTATTATGTGATACCTGAAGTAACTGCTCACCCTGCATTATTTAGAAGCATGTATTTATTAAAGAAAAACAAATTGAGCTCAAGTTTGGTTTTCTGTTAAATTTAAAATGGGGAGAAAAGTGACAAGTAATCAGTCAGAGCTTGTGAAAATGATTTGTGACTAGAAAAGGGAAGGGAAGGAAAAAAAGGACAAGGGGTGAGAGGTAAACATTGTACTGTGCAGATTGGTTGTGCTTTATTCTGGAGCAAACTTGTCCAAATGTGTTATAAATGTGGTAGCTCAATAATAAATGGGGGACAGAAGAATACAAGCAAAAAAATTAGGTGGATGCATAGAGTCTTCTGTATTTTAAGTGGATGCTGTAATGTGGTAATAGAAATGTGTTACCTACATATCCTGTTTTAATGAACATTGCTTCATTATATTACTGTAGTGAATGTTTCTCATTTCCAAGAACATAAGAGGGTATCTTACTGGGGGAAAAAAAAAAACCTCATTAAACTGCAAGTTGCCAGCATGCCATTCTTGACAAACACATACACACACACACATGCATACATATGTATATAAAGCATAAAATAATTAAAGTATTCCTGAATCCATGTATACAATTTCATTTTTGTAATATTCGTTTCATCTATTGTAGAGAAATTCTGTTTAATTTGAATGCGGCTGTGAATTTTGCAAAATGAGCCAGTAATAGCATTTTACTTAAACTTATGTCATCTCTGCTTATATTGTATGGTTCAGGAATGGTTTCTTTATAATTAAAGTGTCAAAAAACCACATTTGAATCAAGAATGATGAAATTCATTCAGGATGATTTGCTAAAGAATAATAGCTTTAAACTTTCTCTCTTTAAACAGTATTGTTTAGGCTCTCTCATCAGCTGTCCAGGGTTTCCTTATTTCCTTTTCTAGCTACCCTTGGAAATGAACTGGTCTCTTACAATGCTTTCTTTATTTCCATATGCTCTGCATGTTGTACACATTTTATGGGTCAATTATTGGAGGCTGTTGTACCAGTGATTTGCATGAACATTGTTAAATATTTTTTAAAACTTCACTGAGTAGATAGGAAGATGCAACATACTGCACCTCCAGTACAAAGAGTATAATCAGTGAAAGTCCAATTTTTTTGCAGAAATGTGGAGACTTCCAGGAATCCAAGTTGATAAATGTGAATTTGTTGGCATGTTGAACTTGACTCCACAATATTTGGCTTATTAGTTCACCGCTGAGCACAGGATGGTACCTCTGGCCTTGATTCAGCAGTCTTTAAATAAACGGATAAGTGCTCTGCTGAATCAGGGCCAGACTAGTGCAGTGTCAATATAGGGCATTTTGGGTGAAGGAAAATGTTGACCACAGGGGGTTGATTTCTTCCTCCTTGTAGGGGAACAAATCTGAAATAAATATACAGAAACATTAGCAGGAAAGAAGATGGATTGAAAAGTTTTACCTAAAATTAACTTAAGGTTGTATGTTCAGAGCAACACTGCTTGTTCTGTGAGATGGAAAAGATATGCTTGATCTTCAGTATTATTTTTTAAATTACTCACTGGGGTTGTATATAAATAAGGGTGGGATTTGCTGCACCTTAATGGCTATCTGAAAACTGTTTGGTCTGAGCTTCTATATGTGGAAAGAGACAGCCTCTCTCTAGGAGCTGATTTATGCCGTTGTAAGGTACGTGTGGTTAATTACCCCCAGAGATGTTGCTGCATGGAGGGAAACTGCTGGACTCTAATCAGACAAGCTAGGTGAGATAAAGATGCTACCTGACTGAATAGGAAAAAAAAAAGTTTATTACACAGGTGTCCATCTTGTCTCTTGCCCAGCAGAATTAAGACATGAAACAAAGGGAAGAAATTAGGTTTACAATTTACCCCTGTGCCTGTGTGAAGCAGGTGTCTGAATGGGAGCCAAATAGCCAGCCCTTAGATCCAGCTTAATTTCTGGAGAATGACTGCTGTAGAAAAAGCTCCCAGTGTTCCTCACATTGACCTAGTTTTCAGTTATCTAGTGACTCTGTGCTAATGTGACCCAGTATTTCTTTGCAGTTCCCTGTCTGGTGCATGTAGATTTTTTCCTTTCTGTTTGCCATTCGTGTCTATACTCACCAGGCACCTAATCCTGCAAAGTGTTAAGTCCCACATGGGAGGTATGGGCTGTTCTCTTTTCTTGTCTAGCAGGAGTCAGGCTGCCCCATTTCTCCCAAGATTAGACTGGATAAGAGACAGGTAAGCATAAACAGCATTGTAGCTGGTTTTAGGATTGTACCCCAGCAAAGGTCAAGCATAATGGTCCAGAGAAAATAAAGCATTTTGAGTCATTTATTCCTTTAAAAAGGTTTGTATCATCCATGCAGCTGCAAAGCCATAATGCTTTCATTAAAGTCACATCTGTGCTGAATTAAAACAGGAGCCTTTTCCAGCCAAGGAGTATTTGTCAGGTTGAAAGTTTTTCTCTTAGCTCCTGCAGCTTTTTTCCAAAATCCAAGGACTAAGACAGAGAGCAGACCTTGTCACGAGCTGGTACTGAGGTTTAAGTACATTCCTGCTCTGTTATTCACCGTCTGGCTCCAATTTGGAGGTACATCTCCCTTGTGTTCACTTTATTAACCTACATATGACTGGCTTTTTTGTTTAGTGTAGAAATGAAAAAAAAGACACTGGGCCCAAGAAAAGTAGTCTGAAAACATCTTTTCCCAGATTTTCTGTTCCTTGTGGCACATCAACCACTCGCATGAAATGTTTAGTGGATGAAATATATTTTAGAAGACATTTTTTGAGAGCAGCCATTTTTAGCTTTATGTGAAAAGATTTAAGTAATCACAAAATCTTAGTCCTCTCATTTCACCTGCCTTTTTGAGCCCATTTACCACTTTCTACCAAAACTGACTTCAAAGATAGGAATGTACCAAATCAGTGAAAATTTAGTAAGTGGATAGGATAGCCAAAATTAATACCTCAACCGAGAGTGTGTTTGCAGCATGAGCCCAGCAGCTGTGTGCTGTGTAGCTGCACCAGTGAAGGAACAGATGTGTTTTCCTCAGCACACTGCTGGATGCCGATTCCACAAAAAGCCACCACACAAGCTTCTACTGATTTGTCCATCCGATGGGTATGAGACCCGGAAAGCAGGAGGACTTGAAGGAGGAACTGAAGGTATTGTGGGAAGATCTGTGGTGGATGTGAATGTAAGTGTGGGTTGCTGGGAAGTAATGTTTAGGACAAGAGGCTTTGCTGGTTCTGCAGCTCACAGGCCAGACGACTTGGGAGAGGGGTAGAAAGCTTCAAAATTTGTCTTCTTTTTAATGTGATCACTTTAGCTAGAAAAGGACAACAAGCAGTTGTCTGTACAACTGTAAGCAGAAAGCCCAATTAAGTTGGGTTTCTAAAGCACTGCTTTAGATAAATTATCTTTATTGGTTTACTGAAATTTTCTTTTCAAATGCAAGAGCAGCCAAGCTTTGAGAAGTAACTAGGAAGAAAAAGATGGGCATGTCTTACCAACACAGTTGATAGCAAATAGTGCAATGGGACAAGAAGAGTAATCTACCTTTTAGGCAACTGTGCTGTCCAGGAACCTCTGGTATTATCCAGGATTCCTTGTGCTGATCTTTGTATGACTGAGAAGAAAAATGCCCTGCCCTCAAGGATCTTTATCTAATTTTTCTGGGTAAAATAAACAAACTTCCACAATTAGTTAGGCTTTTAACGCCTAACATACGTAATATATTTGTATAAATCAACTATTTATCTATGCATGTATGTACATAAAAAAATTGAGTGTGTTCAGTCCTTTAAAAAAGGCCAACAAGCAAAGACATCAGATTTTATTTTAGAAACAATAGCATTTCAACTATATTTTCCCTTTCTTAATCTGACACCCCACATTGCTGATGTCAGTGTTTTCCCCAGTCACAGAATTATGTTCTTATTTTTCCCAGTAAGGACTGTCGTCTCAGAGGAAAAGTTGTACCAAGGTTTCCTCCAGGTTTTTGGCTGAGCTGCTTCACAAGGGAAATATTTTGTTTGAAGAAGATATTTGGATGTAATACAAACAGTGCGAGGAGCTTCCCTCTCTGCAGAGGAGAAGGGGAAACCACCTCCAATTCTTTTTTTCTTGAGACGTGGCAGATTTTCAGGATGTGTTTAACAGTGCTGTGCTGAATCTCATATCCTGGGGAGAAGTGCTGGCTCTGTGGAAGCTCCCATCAGTGCTCCTGCCAGCTCCTGTGAAGTCAAGCAGAGGCAGGGCTCCCAGGAGTGGGGAGGAGCTCATTTCTTCCTCGGTACTCTGGAGTGGGGTCTGTGGGGGGGTTTCCTCTGGAGCCTGCATCATGCCAGGTCTCTGAGCTCATGCAGCTGCAGCTCTCCCTTTCTCTCTGTTGTGGAATAGATAACATGTTTCCATTGCATATTTTTATAGAAATAAATTTGAGGAAAATACCCCTGAATGTAACCTTTGATTTAGGTGTTCCCTCAGGGTTGATTGCTTAACCTTCTCCTTCTGAAATTATTTAAAAGGAGAAGAGGATGGAGATAAATGTGAGGGAAAGCAGTATTTTACTAAGCAAAATGAAGGGTATTGAAAAATAAAAGTTGTTAAAAAACCACTTCTGGCACAGTCCAAGCTGGCTTTGCAATGATGCGATTTCCTTCACCCTGTAGTTTTCACTGCCCTGTATCTCTTGGGAGCAGAGGAGGACATGGGCAGCCTGTGCCCGTGTTTCCTCCAATAGATATTCTTGGAGTGGTGGTGGCAATCAATATTGAAGCACACTTTGATATTTCTGGGTTCCAGTAATTGAGAGTTTCTGAATTTAACTGTCAGGTGCAAACATTAAAGAGGATGAAAGGATTTCATTATTGCCAAGTTGCAATATTGTTCAGAATCCACTGTCTCTGGAGGCTGACTGGGCTCTTGTTCTTCATTCCTTGCAAATTAAAGGAAAGAGTTCTTCAACAGAATTCCCCACTACACGGATTTTGCCAGCTAAGAATAGGCATCTAGAAAATTAGAGAGAAGTAACATAAGTTAAACACTGACATCTGTAAACTCATAGCAGTGGAAATTTGTATGCTGAAAAGCTGTTAATTTAGTGTTTGTTTTATCTTACTGTTTATTGGCTCATTTTAATTTTCAATAAATTTAGCCTTTAGAGCCTCTGAACCCAGGAAGAAGTCACTATTTGTTTAACAATAAAATCATTTTCTTTATGCCCATCTTTCTCCTTGTGCCTCTTATCACACAGGAGGGATGGGGTGGTGGGGCAGGGGTGTCACTGTAACCACTGCTTCACTGAAGAGGAGATGCAGAAACTGAAACTGTTCATTATCACTCATTGCCTTGACTTATTCACCACTGGAAATAGATGCAAGGTGGGTGCTGCTGTCTGATGCAACATTGCATGATGGAATAATGTGTGTTGTAATGCGTGTAATGTGTGAAGACTTGGGTGAAATGTCTTCTTCCCTGGCAAGCTTACTGTGAGGAAAGCCCTGGGAGAAAAGTTCCATGGGGTTTTCCTTGTGTGTGTTCAAAGAATAAGGCATTTCCCTACTTATACCCCTGGAAGGGAGAGGTCTGAAAACCTATAGCAGAGAAATGGGATTAGAGTTATCTTTATGTTTGCAGGACCACAAGTTCAGTGCTTAAAGGATCTGGAAAGTGGAGGTAAGAGGTCCTGGCAGCCCCAGGCTGTTAGTGCCCAGTACACTTGGCAATGTTTTGGCAAGTTAGCCAGAAAGTCAAGCAGAAAGGGGAACTTATGACCTTGAACCCCAGTTCTTTAGGTAGGGGATGTTGGTTCAGGTGTCTTTCCTCTGTAAAGTCACTGACTTCTAGGTGGAACTTCATATGCTTCAGACTTCCAGTTGTCCGTTAAAACTGGTTGAAAGTGGTCAAGCTGATTCTTGGCAGCAAAGGCGAACAAGTGCTTCTGGGTAGGAGGTTAGTTGCCTTTAGGTGCTTGGGCAGGGTTGCAGATGCAGGCAGCATCTAGACTTCTCTAGTGGGTAGCTTTGAGGTTTGGATCTGAGTACAAAAGCACGTGCTTTTCAAAACTGCAGGTGTTTTCCCTGCATCTCCAAGTACAGGTACAGATTCCTCTCCTCAGAAATGCAATGTTGCATCCACTTGCTTTGCAGTTCTCCTTAGCTGTCATCTTCTAAGAATGTCCCTTACTGTTTGCATGTCTGTCAGACAGCTGCATTGAGTGGTCAGGATTTGCATTTCTGGACAGTATTCAGGATGCAGAAAGGTGGTGTTTTCTGTACCTTTTCCTGTCTGTAGGCTGCACTTTACCACTAGGTTTCTCAGAAGAATGTTTTGACCCCCATTTAGTTTTCCTTGCAATGGATTTTTGTCTCAAATTAATGCATGCCAAATAAGTAGCCTGTTTAAAAACAAAAAAAAAGAAAAAAAACCCAACCAAACAAACAAAAAAAGGAAGAAAAAAAAGAAAAAAAGAAAAAAGCCAACCTAACAGCAAAGTAACTGCAACAATAATAATAAAATCCTAGTTCTTACTAGGTTGCAATCTCAATCCAATCCACTTTGACTGTAGCCATGGCAAATTGCTGTCTGAAAACGACTGCCCTATTCATCTGTTAATACTGTTAGAAAGAAAGCTACAACTGTACCTATCAGTGTAACTAAATTAGAGCAGGTTCACATAAGGCAGGCACACATAAAAATGTACTTATGAAACAGATGTATCCCTCAACAGGAAAATGACAGCAATTCTGATAAAATGCTTTTATTATTTACTTTCAACAAGTATCTATAGCTGCAGCTTGGCTATTGTTGAATCATTTCAATAATCTTGTTATAGGCCTGGCAATAAAAGGAAAAGCACTTCAGCACAGTGAAATGGCCTGGCTTCTGACATCTTCCGTGGCATGTCAGTGATATGGTGATAGTTTTTTTAGCTGTCAAAACAAACAGCAGCATTATTTATCCAGTTGATGAACTGCTTCGAAGCAAAGCACATCCGTGGTGTGGAGGAAGGCAGCTTGCACAGGTTGGGCCCTGCTGGTAGGGATGGATGGATGGATGGATGGATGGATGGATGGATGGATGGATGGAGGGATGGATGGATGGATGGATTGGTGGTGGATGCATGACTGACTGCAGTGCGAAGGAAACCTCAGCTCTGCTGGGTGCAAGAGTTGCACTCGTGTCTCTCGGAGGTACACACAGCAATGTGAAAGGTTACATTTGGAAATTAAAAAATTATTTTGGTCTTAAACTAAGCAAGTGTCTGCCTGGTATTTGCAGACTTCTGCTTCTTATATGCCGTAAAATTTATGGTCCACATACAAGTTCCTCTAAAACTATTGCCCAGAGCATGTCCTGTTTCCAACATAAAGTTTTTTGGATATGGATTATGTGCATTTTGAAAATAGATGCAAAAGGAGATGGATAGCAGATAGTTAGCATTTATGCATTCAGTGTCTTTCCAGGTTTTCATGGATTTCGGAAGAACTGTGAGATGATAGCTAAGTATATGCACAAAGCGTTGCAGTTGGCAAGTATAGAAGTATCTTTTGCTATCTATAGGAACACAGAAAAATAGACACAGTGTCTTGAATATAGTCATGTAGGTTGTTTGTGGCAAAGTAAGGAATATCTTTAGAGTATTTAATTTTAATCTGTTACAAAATAAAATTGATTCCACTTCAAAAAAGTGAAATAGCTTATTTTCATTTTTTCTCAAACTTGAATAAATTTTCAGAGCAGAGAATGAAGTTCAGAGCATTTCAGAGCAGGAGCTAAGAATGTCTAAAAATGATAAACAGTGGACAGTATCTACGAGAAGTGATATGAAATGCAAAATCTAATGTCAAAAACCTGTTCTGATTCTTCTGGTAATTCTGGTGATTGTTCCAGGTGGCTATAAAAACTTACTCTTTAGCAGAATATGTTAAATTACAAGATCTGGTAAGGAAAGTGTTAACATTTCTGTAGCAGCATTGCATTACTTTTTATCGTGTGTATTATTCTAAATAGTAGAACGCTTATTTAAAGTTTCCGAATATTCAGTGTAAGAACATGCTGCAACTGAGGTCTTAAGCTTTTTAATCTTTAATATATTTTAAGGATCTTGCAGTGAAATTGGCTATACGACTTCTCCTTTTTAAAATTGTTTAAATTTATATTTTCTCTGCTATATTTATATCGCTACTTTTAGTAACTATTTCTTTTTACAGTTTGCTTTAATATCTATTGATTGAGAGACAAATAAATGTATTTTTAAAATATTTGTTTGGAATCTGTAAGTTTCTGAAACTTTCTCCCCTTACTCTGAACACACTGTGATTAGATACCACCAAAAGGAAAATAATTATTCTGAAAATTAGAAATAACCCCCCATAATAATCTCCTTTTTGTTTTCATTTCAGACAATGGCAAGTGAAAAGGTGCTCCATTTGTCAAAAATGTACAGTTTTAATCTTTGTTATTCCAAGAAGAAAGATTTGAATTTCGAACTGTTGCCTTCAGTGAGGACCACGTACTTGGATAGTTTGAGCAGAAGCTGTCACAAACGTCTCAGGCGGTTGCCTAAGCTCTTCCCATGCATGCTTAATGAGTCTCTGCCAAAATATTTCAGGCAGCAAATAAAATTGCTTCTCCTTTGAGAGCTCCCATTGCCTTGTTGCCTGGCTCAGCCTGAGAGCCCCAAAGGAGGGCTTTGAATGGGGAGATTATAAATATCTCAGCAGAACAGACATAACACCTACAGTGAAAAAGTAGTGGTAGAAGGAAGGAGGGAGATGGAAAATTGGGGATATTTTTGGGAAAGTTGTTTGGTTTTTTTTTCCATGGGGAATTTCCTTTTAGCAGGTGCCCTGCTGATCCTGACTCAGATTAACTAAGGTTTACATCTAGATCTCTTTTTCTAAACCACATGTAAACTTCATCGTCAATTTTACCTGACTGATAGTTCCACATACTTTCAGCTCTAAAAAGTTGTTTTCTTTTAGGTGACATGAAAATTGATTTCTGGTCAAACCAAATATTCTGAAATGCCCATCCAAAGCCTCTAAATGGAGAAGCCAATACTGTATCAGTGAAGCCTGGCAAATGCAGGGAAAAAAGGTCTACTCATTCTGCCTACAAGAGCTGTGTAAACAAAAACAAAACAGTCTTTCAGGAGAGAACATGAAGAACTGGCAAGGAAACACAAGTGTAATGGAGAAGATTTCTAGGTCACCCAACTGTCTAATTGCTGGCAGCATCTCTGGTTTTTTACAGCATGTCTTTCTAACATAGTCCTTTGGAAAACAAAATGCTATATATTGCAAAATAGTTACAAATCTAAAGCATTTTCTATCCTGTAGACTTCAGCTTTTACCTACACCAGGGTTTTTAAGAGACTTGTTCTGCATGTTGAGCTAAATAGAGCAATCTATCTTTTCATGACATATTAAAATTTCATGATGAGTGAACTGCAAGACTATTTGCATTTTCCAACTTGATCTGGAGGACAGTGGTGGCATTACTCACTGTTTTCTAGGGACAATAATGAAAACTCTGGATTTTGTACAGCCTTATGTGGTGTCCATACTGTATTGCTGTGGAATGATTTAGCCATTCCCATGACTGCTGGGTTCTAATCAGCAATGTTTGATATCTGATTCTTTAACAGTATTATTAAGAATTGATGGGATGTGACTAGGATATTTTTGACCTCTGCTAGCAAACTGCATTAAGATGAAATACCAGAATTAAAAAGCAAAACAACAGGAAAAAATCCCCAAACCTCAAACCTGCAGGGACAATAAATAGGTTTTATTCAGTTTGCTGAACCTATGGCCCTGCTTGCTTATACATAGAAAAGACCTTTGGTAGTTCTAATGTTGCCTTCCCAATTGTAAACATCTGTATAAAATAATGCAGATGTATGTAATTATAAAACTATTTAATGCTTATTTAAGATTTCTTGTTTTGAATCTTTGCAGTCTTTCGAGGTTGAAAGAAAACCATGAAAACTGTGTTGAAACATGTCTTTATTAGGAGATTTTTTTTTCCAGATCTGAACAAGAAAGCATTACTCAATTTGTCCTTTAGTCACTGCTCTCCCATGATGCACTGTTGATGCTGTTAATACTTTTTCTATGTATTAAACTTTGTTATCACAGTATTATTGGGGGAGTAATTGCAATCCATTTAGCAAAAGCAAAAAAAAAAAAAAAATTAGGTGAGTTACTGCTCTCTCCAGTGACTAGTGCTAATTAACTCTGGCTTCTTCTGCACTATGAAAATGAGCACTTTTTAAATGGTTGTGAAATAATCTTGTGACTCAACTATATTTATAAAGTGTATTTCCATTCTTAACCCAAGAAACTACCCAGCAGTTTGAACATTTTACAGATCACACCAGTTAAGAACAAAAAAGACATATTAGTCGGGTATGTACATGTACTACTGCTTACAAGAAAATATCAATATCCTGTTCCAAGGACACAGGAAGATCAAATTACTCCAGATTGTTTAGGGGCTTAACTTTGTCTTCTCTTAACTGTGTTATTAAGCCTGTCCAAGACAGCATCCTTTGCTCCAGATGGGCTTTTCCACTGCGGCTCACTGCAATCCCAATTTTGGCACTAAGCAAATCTGCCTCCTCTGCCTCCAAGAGCATTTCTTTATCTTTCATCCTCATCCATTCCTACACACAGAGGTCAGTAAAGCTTTGGCATCCATGTAAGTTAGGTTCCTGAGGGCATTTGCATACTTCTGTATTTTGGGTTACGAAGCTGTTTCAGTCATTACCTGTTTGCCCAAGTATGCTTCTTGCTTCCACCCAAACATCTGAACATCGGGTCAGTGGCTACGGGAGTCAGCTTTAACAATGCTTAGTACAAACTCTAATGTTACATTAGTTTTAACTCTGTTCATTGGCAGGCAAGACAGTGTTAATTGGTACTTATAAAAGGATATTTAAATCTTTTTCGATGTCTAGTTTCTGTGCATAGGTTCTATAGATCAGAATTTGCAAAATGGTTGTCATCTGGTCCCCATCCAATGTAACTCACTTAGTTCAGCACAGGGAAAAAACCCTCTAATAATGAAGGGAAGAAAAGCAGTCAAGTTAATGCAAAGTGACCTACTACAGAGTGTATACTGCTTGTGTGAACTGGTTTGTATGTCATTTTTAGATAGAAGGCACAAAACCAAACAACTAGCAATGGACAATCTATGGTGAACATCCCAATATATTGAAAAGCTGTGCTCTGGCAGGTTACATCATCTCCAGGGTATCAGAGAGATTTCAGGGTACAAGTTAAACACAGCAGGAAGAAAGTTTGGTATTTTTTCTGATCATACTTTCTACACTTTCCTGTACCTGACTGCCCAAATACATTATTCACACAAGGTCATGGCATGGTAATCTGTGCATGTTTCAGAGAAGGCACTCTGAACTCATTGTCTCAGGTGACTAAAAATGTCATTTCACTCTGCCTGCACATATTGATTAGTTATTCTCAACAAGTTCAATTACAAATAGCACTGCTGTAGTGGTTGCCAAATAAACATATCCTAAGGTATTCTCATCCTCTAGCCTATTAATTCAAGACCTGACCCAGTTCAGATGTGATAGATACAACACGGATGCCCAGACGTCTCATACATATACTCAGATCAAATGTGGATCAGTGGATGGTGACATACACCAAACCTATGAACTACACTGCTTTGTGTGTTATTCAGTCCTTCAAGATGCTGTAGTGGTGCCCTTCAGTGATTTTAAACCTTTAGAACCAAGAGAGACAAATGCTGGCTTGCAATAAGTGCTGTTGGTTTGCTAATTGCTACTTATTGTGCTAAATCTTTGGTATTTGTGTATAGCCTGCATAGAGTGGGTAGCTGTGTTCTGTCTCATTCAAAACAAAAGCCAGAAAATATTACACTGTTGTCCTACACTACTTGTGTTATCTTGGGTTGCTATGGCATTGCCACACACAATACAACATAATGGCAACAGAAAGCAAAAAAGCATTCTGGCCTGTGAGAGTGTTGATGTAAATAGATAATGAAGCTTTCTGTTGTATACCACGATAATAGCAAAGTAATGGAAACCAAGCTTTATGCGATAACGGTTTTGATTTATTTACTAGGATTTATATAAGGCATTCTTCATGATTCTCTCCTCCTTCACCAATAATTGCATACAAATTCCTCATGCCAAGGTATCAGAGCCGCCATCTAATGCAAGGTCTTTTTCGCTTGTCCAAACCATTTAGCCACTGAATAGGATAAAAATTTTTTAACTGCAGCACTCCTTGTGATCCCAAACCTTTTGGGATGCTAGCTTTTGGACCATTTTTTCTAGTCAGGCAAGGGAATAATTTCATTTGGGCTCTTCACATAGGCTGTTTGCATGTCTTTTAATGTGAAAACTACTGGTGGGCATCCTAGAAGTCACATACCTTGTGGTGGACTTGCTGCAGCAGTACAACACCAGGAGAGAGACACTTTCCTTTGGTACTCAAGTTTGGGTCAATGTGAGAATAATTTTAGCCACACCAGACAACCCGCGACACAGTCACGCAGCCAGCGAACGTCAGTTGCAGCATCAGCCACAAACTGAAGACTCCATGGATGACATGAACATGCTGAGAGACAGATGCACTTTTTTCCTGCAGGATGTTGAGAACTGACCTGATTCTCTGGGCTCAGACGTTCAGGAGCAATACCACAAGTCCTCCTTCCTGGCTTCTGGCAGCTCTGCATCTGTTGCCTCTCTCTGCTACCCATAAGTCAGTGACATGCAGACTGGTTCCTATAAGCCTCCCATAGCATGAAAGAACCTGAGTTATACTTCAAGGTTACCTTTGAGAGTTCAGAATTGCAACGTGGACAACTTTGCTGAAGGCTATAGGGCATGGTATAGATGGAGTTCTGTGTTAAGGGATCTGTAAGGTTAAAACTATACATTGGAGTAGAAACCATCTAAGTTTGCCGTCAGCTGAAGTCAGAGGGGCTTGACAGCATGTTAAGTCTCCACAGGGAGTAAAAAGGTTGAAATAATTTGAATTGGGAGCCCTCCCCCTCCCTAACCAGTTACAATCTTAAGTAGTTTAAGGCTCAATAGAGCAATAGGAATGCTTTGCATTGGCCTCCAAAATAAACTGTAAAGTGGCGCAACCTGAGAAGCTCTGCTGCGAGTATATTCCCTGGCTGCTGCAGTAAATGATTGTATGGGTATTCTGGTCCCAGAATGGGAGTTTCAAATTCAGTAAGAGTCCTCCCCTCACCCACACCACCAAAAATTTGTGAGTGTTAAAGTCAAATGAGACAAGAAGAACAACTGTACAACCCACTCCCACCCCTTTTCTGAAATTATTTTTTCCCTAAACATCCCCTTCTAAACTCATTTTGACCACTGGACTGAAAAATCCGTGATTTGATAAATTCTGTTTAACAGCAATGATAAAGCTGACCTTGAGCATGGGACTCCAGGAGCTCTCTGATACTGGGAAATGGTTTATTTGTGTCTGTTGCAGATGGACAACGTCTTTACAGAAACAATTTATATGTTAGACTGAGAAAAGAAACTGATGCTTTAAGGTGTCTTCTTGATTCATTCAACATAAGCTATCCAAAAAATAAGCTCACCCTTATGGTGAGCTTAAAAGGCATGGTACAAAAAGGGAGAAAAAGAAGGCGATAGCGGGTGATATACAGGAGCCAAAGCTCTTGCAAACATTTTTCTGGACTTTGGCAATACCTTGGAACTCTCTCGGGAGCTCTGAACCTCGTAGATACCTCTGGTCTCCCGTACCACAAAGGAGAAAAATGCATGAACTCACTAGGAGCTGTAATGACAGTTTTACTCCATCACTCTTTGAGAGCCTTTAGATAGATAGCCTAATAAAAAAATGCAGATAGTAAAAGAAATTAGCATGGATTGTCCCTTTTAAGGTTTAAAATGTTAATATATATGTTTTCAGCCCCCATAAGCAGTCCGTATATTATGCATGTTAATATGTATCTTTGAGTGATATTAAAAATAGAATCATGGTCATATGACAAACCAGTTGCTATAGTAACTACATTTTTGCTGTAGAACAGCAAAGTAATAATGTGTAAAATGTGTAAATTATCAGTGTGCAAGAGCAACTGATGTGTCTTCGCTCTGCTATTCTGTTTTAAAATGAATCTTTCTATGAATACACATATCTCATTCATGTATTCTCATGACACTCTCGTAGCTGGCTCCATCTCTTCTGTTGGCCACCCTTGTAGTGCATAAGTGAGATGTGACATTTCAGCCAAAAGAGAAAGAAGCAGGAGAAACACAGATAATGGACTCAATCCAAAGGAAAAAGGCTTACACAGATTTCAATAGACTTTGCCTTGGGCCGTATGCAAACACAGGTGATTTATGAGGGATAGCGTGAAAAGGCAGAGTTCACTCGTTTTTGCGTGCCTGTTACCACATTCTCCTGTGGAAATTTGAAGAGATGTTGTACTTGACGTTGGGGATAGGTAGGATCAAGCACTAACTTGTTGGAGATTCCCACACCAGGCTGAGCATATCTCAGTGAATGTGGAACCAATTTCTGAGATCTTGTCTTCCTTCACCCCGGATTCCAAGCTTCTAGATTTACACGCGTGTCAGATGTTGTTTTGCCATTAAATTTCTTAGGATAGATAAGATAACTGTTACTAAAATTTAAGAGTGGGTGAAACACTTGGAATGAAGTCCTGGCTTAGCTGAAGTCAATAGCAAAACCCTCATTGACAGTATTTCACCTTTTCTGTTTAGCGTCACACTGAAGAGGGCAGTGACCTACGGCCCTGCAGGAGATTGCAACCCCCAGTACAAAACTGAGATATTTATCTGGGACTCCAGAGAGAAGAACAGTGTTTGTAGCAGTGCTGGCTACAGATCAGATGTATTCCCATCCAGGGGGAATTATACCAGTTAACCAGTAAATCTTTGGGATCATTCGCTTTAATTATACTAGGTGGCTGTGATACTTTATTTTATGGCGCTTTCTAGTTTTGCTGTAGCCCACATTTTAAAGAGAGTTGGTTGAACCTGAAGTCATTCTAATTTTAAGGTTTCAAGGCACTGTGTTTTTCTTTTTGCAACCACAGCGTAGATGTAATTATAATCTGCCTTGTAACAGCACCTGCCTGAGCGGAACAGTTAGTTATTTACTAACACACCAGGAGGGACTCCAGATTGAAGGAGATCAGCTGTGTCTCTGAGCTCATGGGTAGCCCAGCACTAAAATATGACTCCAGATTTACTGTGTCTGAGCTTGATGACACAGCCCACCCCCTGTTCTGTATTGCAAGGCAAAAGCTTTTTGTTCAAATGAGACAAACACCATTTCTTATGCAAATACATATTCCAAAATATAAAATGTTAGTTTAAAATCATAATTTATTTTTCATCTTAAGTCATCAGCAGGAGCTTCTACCTTTCCCTTGGAACATTTGACAAGCAGAGCTACTGCCTTAAATTCTGCTATAAAATTCTGTTACGGGACTCCAACCAAGAATGCTTGTTTTGTTGCTTTTTGGAACAAAGCTTTTTATAAAGTAGTGTTCTGAAATCTACATATGGAAACCAACAGACTTGCTATCAGATTTGTATTTGTGAAATATTGTTTTTAATAGTTTTCTGTGACACCAAACTAACATTTTTCTTGTTTCTTGTGTCATTGTTGCAGTATCAGCTCTATCATTTAGTGTCAGATTTTTGTATCTCTATCAACAAATTGTGAAATAACAATTTTGCTGGAGATCTCTTTTCTTTGGAGTGGAAAATTTCAACTTTTGGCATATATCAGACCGTTTTAGTTGGAAATGAAGTCTTGGTACCTCTGTCTCTGTTTTTGCTCTTATGGACTTGGTGCTCACGTGGACTCTCACAATGCATTGTAGAGGCAGCATGAGCTGAGGTGGCCCAGGCTCCAGAAAGAGTGTGAGACTCTATTCTGTACATGATAATATGCTGTAAAGCTTAATTTACTCCAGAGTTAATCTTATCTGACTATTCATATGCTGTCCTACAATATATTCTTGCTTTTTTATTAGTAGTGTGGTGGAGACAAATGTAGTGATAGAGAATCCAGCCCAGACAAATGAATGGCAGCATGAGGTCTATGACTGCAGTACTTAAAATGTCTTCCAATGAGAAAACCACTGAATTGTTTTCTTTAAAAATGCCTCGGGGTAGAGGGTTTGTGTTCAAATGTTCACCTGGAATGCTTTTCATTTGAAATGCGAAATCTCTAGGTAGAGATCTGCAGTTTTCTAAACAAAGGAAAATCCGTCTTTTTCTCTTTGGTTTGGATTTTTTTTTTCAAACAACCACAAATTTTTATGAGAAGCAGTTTAAGGAAAATATGCATGAAATATCAACAAAAGAAATATTTTATTAATTATTTGTGGTAAGAAATAGTTAGGAAAGGCAAGTTCTTCAAAATGGCGATCAGGTTCATTATTGTTCATATTCCCACATTATTGTCATTTTCTCCGACTTGCCTTGCCTTGCATTGCCTTGCCTTGCCTTGCCTTACCTCCCCTCCCCTCCCCCCCCCCCNNCCTTCCCTCCCCTCCCCTCCCCTCCCCTCTCTTCTTTTCTTTTCCTTTCTTTTCTTTTCTTCTCAATAAAGATTCAGTAATATATTACTTTTCCTTTTTTAAGCAGTATGGTAAAGTGTATTCTGCTATATGTCTTCCTACACTTCCTTGATATCGAAGTTATAGCTCTTATTAGCAAGTCACCTCCAACTTGATTAGACATCTTGTGGAGTCAGAACTGAGTAAATTAAAGCTGTTGTCCTTCCAGCAGTACAATCATCATGGATGGTTGTGAAACAAAGCACATAATTAGGAACTGCTCAGGAACTGCACTGACAAAATAATTTTGCCAGGAAACAATTAATTGACCTTGAAGTTGTGAAGGTATGAGCTGGTTTCTTCTGAGAAGATTTCTTGGATTCAGTCTGGGATTTCTGAGCAAAAAAAGACCTTGTTGGCTGCTCTGAATTAGTTTCCTTCCGTCCTGCACTAGTGTCCCCTTTGTATGAGGGATTATGGTCTTTCTTAGTGATAAGGATATTCCTTGTCAATCCTTGGACTATTGTAAGTACCTCAGGCTTTTTCTTTTACTCTCCTTTTCCATTTCTTCTTCAAAACCACTGAGTGTAAGCTATCATGAATCCATGCCAACACGGAAGGGAGGAGATGCCAATGGAGAAAATCTTTCTAAGATTAGAAGAGGAGTCCAAAACTTTTGGTTTGATCCCAAGGTTCAATCAACTGCATCAGCTTTGCAGGTATGAGACACTATTTTTCAAATGGGGAGTAGAAAGCTCACAGATGCACACATTTTGTCATTAAACCCTTCACATGTAGCTTACATATGGTAGCTTAAGTTATGCAAAGCTTTAGAAGTCTATAGGAATATTCAGGGAATAGTTCACAACTCAATGGAGATAAAGACAGCAGAATCTAGCATTCAATTTGCCAAATATTCTGAACAGAAGCCAGAAGTCCATTTACATATAAATATATAATTTATAATGTGGAAATGCTTCAAGGCCTTGAATGCAAATGCTTTGGATTTTTCTGGGAAAAAAAAAAGAAAAAAATTCTTTTCATCCTTTCATCCTTGTCTTTTGTTTCAATTAAATCTTGTTTCATTGTTGCATGCATTAAAATAAATTAAGAGGGCAACCTTTTCTCTCTTTGCATACAACTGGCATATAAATGACACTTTCTGCATGACATAAAAACCTCAGATAATTGTTTTATAATTCATTTACCTAAATTAATTTAACAGATAAAAAATTGCATTGGTTTATTATAAACGTGTCCAATTCATTTAGAGAAAATAAACAGAATATAGTTTCTAACTCCAGCCTCTTTCTTCAAAATACCATTCCTACTGAACTGACTAGATCCTTGGGATTTTTAGCTACTGATTTTTTTTCTTAGTACTGTTTCTGAGTGTCAGTGTGTTCTGGATGTTGGCTGGATGAAAAGAGATAAATACAAAAAATCAGATCTTAGAAAATGCTTTTGTAACTATTTTCAGTGTTTTTAATTTTGTAACTAAAACTTTGTTTCTTGTTTATGTTCAGCTGCTGTTTTAATGTATTTAGTTTGCTGGCATATGAATGAAAAATAACTAATTCATCTGAGGAAAACAAATTCTGGCTTTGGAGAAAGAGCTTCTGATCACAGGAATTTGTTTTTCAGACTATGGAACAGAGTATCAAAAGTGGAGATGTTTTACAATAAATTGGGTTACACTCATTTATTCAAAACCAAAAGTCATTCAGCAAATGCTTTGATGAATGGTTACATGAGAAAACCATTTTGCTGGTGGATCAACTCCAGCTAGGAAAAAAAATCCCAACAGCTTTCTGACATTTCTACAATTCAAAAATAAAGGCTCTTCTCATGTGCTTATAGGTCTCTTGAACTCATAGATAAAGAAATAGCAGGTTGTAAAAGAATGGGCACTAAGAAGAAAAGGAGCATTTAAGCAGATTAAGTAGCTGGGAGGATATAGTGCATTATCTGTTTGACTAGGAAAATGTGCCTTTTATGAGAAATAAGTATTTGACCATAAATTGAGAAATATATTTTCCTGATACAGATTGTGAAAGCAGACAATCGAGAGATAAGGGAAACCTAGAATCACAGAATATCCTGAGTTGAATGGAACCCACAAGGATTATCAAGTACAACTCGTCAGCTCTGCACAGGACACCCCAAGAATCACATCCAGTTCCTGAGGGTGTTGTCCAAATGCTTCTTGAACTCTGTCAGGCTTTTTTGTTACTTCCCCGGGGAGCCTGTTCCAGTGGCCAACCAGCTTCGAGGGTGAAGAACCTTTTTCTGATATCCAACCTAAACCCCCCCGATACAAATTCAGGCCATTACCTCAGGTCCAGTCACTGGTCATGAGAGTGAAGAGATCAGTACCTGTCCCTACACCTCCCCCTGTGAGGATGCTGAGGACTGCAATGAGGTTTCCCCTCAGTCTCCTCTTCTCCAGGCTGAACAAGCCAAGTGACCTCAGCCGCTCCTCATAAAGCTTCCCCTCAGGGCTCTTCACCATCTTCACTGCCTTCCTTCAGACACTCTCTAAAAGTTTAATGTCTTTTTTATGTTGTGGTCACCAAAACTGCCCCCAGGACTCTAGGAGAAGCTGCCCCAGTACAGAGCAGAGTGGGAGAATCCCCTCCCTTGCCCAGCTGGCAATGCTGTTCCTGATGCCTCCCAGGCTGGCACTCCTGGCTGCCAGGGCCACTTCTTACTCACCTGAAAACCTGAAACATGAAACTTTTAATGTGAACCCTGGTCAAAGAGAACCTGATCTTGGAATGTGGTAATCCATAGGAGAGGATGGAAAAATTCTCAAAGAAAATTGAAAAATAATAAAAAAATAAAGGTAGCGCAAGACTTTAAATGCTAACAGTGTAATAAACTGTTCCGAAAGAATACATCACACAAAATAACACATTTGGAATAAATTGTTTTTTGAGAAGGCTAATAAACACGTTATTTTCCACGTGGCAGTAATAGTGGTAATCAGCACATTTAGATTCAGAATGGACAAACAGCTTCCTGAATAGAGGGAGGGGTGCCAGGAACTGAAGGGCTGTGCTGTTAAAGGAGACTTCAGCCACAGCTGAAGGAGCTGGCCTAACATGAGAGGTTTGCCTGGTGCAGCTCTTTCTGCATGCGGTGGCTGCCCTATTGCCACAAAATCGCTGGACCAATAAGAATTTATGAATTCGTGTGAGTAATGAGAGCGTTACAAAAATTATGGTCTTAGACAAATAATATTCTTTCCTGATCAGCAGTGATTTCTTTTTGAATTGAATGAAATCTAAACAAAAATAGGTGCTTAAGTAAGGTTTATTTACTGTTTACGACATTAAGAACCCAATTAGCAGTGTGCTAGATTTAAAAATTCAGTGTCTTGAATATGGATGAGCCCTGGGATATGTTAAAGTCAAAACTGCAAAATTTGAAGGAGAAAAGGGTAGAAAATATATCAGGTACAAATACATTGAAAGCAAAAAAGGCTTAAAACAAGACAGCCTGAGAGAGCTGGCTTTGTTCATCCTGGAGAAGTGAAGGCTCTGGGTCCAACTAATTGCAGCCTTCCCGTACCTAAAGGGGTCTATAAGAAACCTATAAAAGGGCTTTTTCAAGGGCATGTCATGAGAGGACAAGGGGGAATGAAAGAGAGTAGGTTTAAGTTAGATATTAGGAAGAAATTCTTTACTCTGAGCGTGGTGAGACACTGGAAGAAACTGCCCAGAGAAGCTGCGGATGCCCCATCCCTGGAAGTGTTCAAGGCCAGGCTGGATGAGGCTCTGAGCAACCTGTCTAGTGGAAGGTGTCCCTGCCCATGGGGGGATTGGAACTAGATGATCTTTCAGGTCCCTTCCCACCCAAACCATTCTATGAATCTCTGATTCTACTTGTGCAGAGATTCTGGGTGAACACAAGAAAATATTTCACAATGAGAACAATCTGCCACTGGAATAATGTCCCTAAGGAAATAGTGGGTTCCTCGACATTGGACAATTTTGATTTTCAGCTGGACAGGATGCTGGGCCCTGTTGTCTAGACCATGCTTTTGCAAAGAAAGTTTGGACCAGATGATAGTATTCTATGATTCTATGAAACAGCAGAAAGCTATTGGCAGTAAAGCTAACAAAAGAACATAAAAGAAAACCATTTGTCTTTGCAGGGGGTGAGGTTATGATTTAGCTATGGATCAAAACCAAAATGTTTGGGTTTTTTCTAGTTTTTCGCCAGGGACAATGATTAATAACGATTTAATAATAACTAATTATTGAATCATTGTTCAATAAAAACTAATATTTCAAGGTTCAAGATTCAATAATAATCATGGTACATAAGGGAAAAGAAGAGAATCTGAAATCTCCATAGCTGAGATAAAATCAGAATCTAGAACGCTTCGTTTCATCACACATCAGAATTAAACATGAACTTAATTTTCAGTGACACATGAAACAGTAAAAGTTTGATAGCTTTTATTTTTATAAATTGCAAGGTGAAGAGCATGAATGGACTGTAGGAAGTATAAACCCATATTAAGAAAGGAAAAATTGTGATCTGGGCAAATACAAGTTCGTCAGTTTTCCCGGAGTGACTTATCTAGGAAGTAAGATAGGTCAAATCTGCTTGGACATCAGTAGGGCATCTCATATAGTGCTCCAGTGGAATTTACTAATTGCAATAAGGAGAATGGGGATTAGCAGGGAATCTAGAAAAAGGGTAAAGAGCTGAATGAGGACAACACAATCATGCAACAGCTCTTGCTTAAAGGGGATCATCAGACTGGAAGGAGGCACTATGTATTCTTGAAGGATCATTAGGGACTGATTAAGGATACCTAATCAATTGTCATGACCATCATGGGCAAGAGTGGGAGTTTACAACTTAAGCACAGCACCTATTTCTCTCAAGACACTTGCCCCTCAGTATGCTGTGATAAATAGGAGACAGCTACTCTGTTTCACTACAGGTAGTAGGGTGCATGTGAGCAGTTACTGCACAGTAAATTATGTGTTCAGGTTTCCCCTCTGGTAACTGTTTCCTCTCCTCATACCTTTCCTTAATAGCTTTAGTAATGACAAAGGCATAAAAAGTGGCAGTGTGGTAATGAGACAAAATTGGAGGTTTTGTCAACATGGAGGAGATCGAAGCATAATACAGGAAGATCTGTGTTACCTAGAGGACTGGAATAGCAGAAAAGAGCTGTAATTCAATAGCGAAATGTACGAGGGGAGTCACTTAGAGGAGCAACTGGGAAGAATTCTCTGATAAGCTCAATGGCAGGAAATGGCAGAGGAGAGGGAGCAAGATACCCTCACTGATTTCAGGATACATCTGAGAAATCCAAGAGATGCTTCCGAGAAGGTGGCAGTATCCGCCCTTAGAAAAATCAGCTGAGCCTCATGTCTCACCCTAAAGACATATTAGGAGGTTTACAGTTAGGTTACGGAGAGGTTTTTGCCGTTCTGGTCACCCATATCAAGACAGCTAAATTCAAACTGGCATAATGGCTGTTGGGAAGAATGATGGACTGCTTTTATAACAAGAGATTAGAAGATGTTGGTGTGTTTGCCTCATAGGAAAAAATCTGGGAAGGAAAGTGTTATTGTCCAGCAGAGGAATAAAAAACCCAGGAAGTAGAAGGTCTATTTGAAAATACGACAAAACTGATTAAAGGCAAGAGCTATGAGCAGACCAGACCATACATGAAGGTAGAACTGGGAATGAAAAGTTGTCAGATAATTCCAGAATGAAGTATTGAAATTTTATGGAACTTCAATCCTCATGTTAAGTATAGGAATAAAAAAACTTGAAAAAATTTTATTTTTAAAAGTTGTACGTTTTTCTTTTTAATTGTTTAGAGATCTAAAAATCACTTTATACAATGTGTCTCTCAGTCTCAGCAGTTGGTAAGACCTGAGAAGTGGGTAAGATGCCCTACAGAAGACTTACAGAGGAAGAGAAGATGAGAAAATGGCTCAGGTTGGTAGTTCCAAAGTCTTGAGCAGAGTGCATATCTACTGATCTTTTTTTGTTGTTCTGGTATGTTGGGTCTCAACCCTGATATCCATTTCTGTTCCTGACATTCTTGGCAATAGTTAGTTGTGTGCTACAGTGCTGTGCTTGGTGTGGAAAGGCTAAAGGACATGCGGAAATAGTTTTCAGAATTAAGACCACAGAGATTTCTGGGCTGATAATTTGGTTTTGTTTAATTTTTGTGGTAATTTTGTTCTGTTCTGTAATTTTAAGATACATAGCAGAATATTTTAATGCTGTATTGTTATGTCGGGCATTTGAAATTATTTTTTGTTGTTGTTTACAGAACTCAGAATAAAAGTCAGGAAGATGTAAGACCGTAAGTTCCATTAGAACATAGCTATTTTCAATTTCTAGCAGCCCTAATAAATCTGTTCCTTTAATTATGAGCAGATTAGGTGTGTCAAAACTTTATCTTCATGTCATAACATATATATATATATTTTCTTGCTCTGTAATTAGTGTAGGTAAACCTTTGTCCACTTTAGGTGTATTACTTAATGGAAAGTATTGTTCTGAATTTTTAATGCTTCTAGCATTACAGTTAATGAAAGCCTGATGGAGGCCCAGCCGTGGCCAGAAGTAAAAAAACCCATTAACTCAAGTGACACAGGAGTAGATGCATAGTCCATTGGAAACTATCCTACTTGTAATCTTTAATGTTTGGAAATACACTTCTTTCATCTCAAGGTGAGTGCCAAAGAATCCTTGATGGCTTCATCTGAAAGTTACATGACTCGATCAGGAGTCAAATGTGAGATTTTAAGAAAACAAGAATGAAACACATTTTATGGTTACTAGTCATGAAATACCAATGTGATCTCATAGATAATTCAAAATTTCAGTGGGAATCACCTGTGACGAAAGACAGGTACAGTGGAGAAGGGTGCATGTAGATAAACAGTTGGAGACTTCAAGGTCTCATTGCACCATAGAACACAATAATACATTTCAGAAACTGGAACACTGACAAGTGAAGATTTAAAAAAAAATTAACCATCTGAGACACTGGAAATTACATGTAGACAGAAGGTCACATTGCAAAGAGGTTGAGAATGTGGCTTTCAGCAGGCAGAAGAAAAAAGATTAAAACACACAGTGTAAAAGTCTATAGTGGCATTGCACATAAATCGGTCTGAAGGTGGAGAGCTGCCTCGACACCTTAGGTACGTGTAGTATAGACCAAGCAGTTGCGGAACAGCAGCAACTGCAGGAGAAGCACAATTTACAAGAAGTTCTTTGGCAGAATGAAATACTTGTGAGTGATAATAGGGATTAGGTTTGCTGATGTAGGAAATTACTTATTTTTGGAAAAATCCTCTAACTGGAACACACTGCTTTTCAGTGAAAACTGGAGAAGTTAAAAATGTGCAGTTGTAAAATTTCAGGGGGGTTGTCTAACTGACCACCCTCATTGAGTGTCTAGACTGGCACCAAGGGTATTGAAGTGTGTCATCAAAATTGTGCCTAGATTTTGGACATCATATAGAACACCACTTCTGAAATAAACACCTAAATTACTGCTAAATGATGGCTACTACATTTAGCGCAATAAGGATGCAGAGGACGTCAGAAAAGACACCAAAGAGAAGGAAGGCAGGTGACTTTCAAAGTCACTGGAGAAATCTTCCAGGCCTGTCACCTCAAGAGGGTTAGGAAAATTGGACCCTTGGAACATAGCTGAGCTGAAGGGCTTTGGGAACACGAAGAGGTGGGAGGTGACAAACTGCAGATCTTGACTTTGTGTGAAGCCATTTAGAGCAGGACAGAAATTGCAGTGGGCTGGGTGAAGAGCTCTGGTGCAGCACAGGTGCATTGCAAAGATACCATGCACAGTGGAGTACTGTTTTCACCCACCCTTCTACCCAAGACTGCATCTCCCAGGGTCCCTAAATCCCTGCTCACACCATGCCCTCTCTCCTATCAGAAATGGGGCAGCTGTGCTGTCGTCCATCTGTAAGAAGCACTGCACTGCACAGCCTGTGGGGATGTCTGCCAACTGGAAGTGGATGAAATTCACTGACCCCAAGTTTTTCTGACAAAGGGAGTATTTGCATTCATTGCCTTTAACACAAAACACTATTTTAAGCTTCAATGTGAATAAAGCTATTTTTGCTAGATGCACAGAGTGTTTGCCATCGTTCTATGTACCTCGTCACATCTAGTGGGTAAAAATGCTCTCAGTGGAAATACCTGGATCAAAACCAATGAGGAAGCTGAACACATACTTCAAACACCTGCATATCACAAAAATTTAACAGTGCCAGCACCAAATAGTTCTGGTTTATCTCAGAAGAATGTTTGCAGCTAATCCTCTCTTGTGGACATAGATAAACATACTGCAGCTAATACATACTTATCATAATTCAGAGGAGACATTTCAGAGTGCACCACTTAACTGCTTTTCAGTTTCTTTTCCTGTTTTGTCATTATCATCATTTTGGGGATTTGGTTTTGGTTTTCTTTTTCTTTTAACTTTGGTTTTTATTTGTTTGTTTGTTCTCCAAATAATTTACAGGTGATTGTTTGGTCCTTTTCTTAGAACTAAACCCACAGTACTTCAACTTTCTCTTACTCTCCCTGCCTCTCTTTGCATAGAAATCTACACTGCTGTGGGAGAGGGACACATAGAGCACCTAGCTGCACTGTAGGGTTCTTAGACCCCATGACAGCACTGCTAGAGTCACTTTGGGCATTGAAATTTAAATTGCAGGTATGTGATCTACGTTTATTCTTCCGTGGGACCATTGGGTTTCTTAGTCAGATTTCAGTTCTCACTTCCTAAGTATTATATTTTCATTCAAACCAATTAAATGCTATTAATTCTTTGCCTTTCTTTTAAATGTATAAAAAGTTCAAATCCAGAGTTATTATAGATCAAGACATATGTATCAATGTAACAGTTTGCATTAGCTGTGCCAGTACTTTCCTGTCCTTGTGTTCTTGCTGTAACTTCAAACATGCTTTTCAATTCTCCCTCTTAAGATGGTGTTCTTCTCCTGCATGTCTCTCCTGAATTTCTCCTCCACAGACTTCAGATTGTCTTAAATGGTTCTGAAGCTTTGCTCATGTATCTTGTGCCCCAAACTTCCCGTCTGCTCAGTCATATGGTTGGTTGTACTGTCTCTGATATGAATCTTCTGCTGTGAAGAACAGATATTTTGTCTCCTGCATCTTCCTCATAACCATATTGTCGGAGGGTTAATGCCAACCTCCAGGTAGGTAGCTTGGCCAGAAGGCTGTATTTTGATGTCATTCCTCTCAAGGGTCAAGCAGTTCAGTTGCAGAAGTGGAAAAAAGAGAGTGAGTGTGTTTGCCAACAGGTTTAACCTACTTGAGTTTTCTCATCATCTGGAGACTTCTCTGAGACATTGTTGTCCTCTTATGATTCCACAGTGTCTCTCCCCTTTGCACTAAACAAGCTGTTACATGCACTACAGAGACTTTTCCTTGTCTGTGTTTTCTTTGAGACTATGCTGAAGTTGCAAAGCTGGGAAAGACAAAGCCATTAAGAAAAGCATTGCTTGTTCATTGGAGCAAACTTCTGATCTAAGAAAACAAAGAATTATTGATTCCACTTCCATAACGTGGAGCTCTCTGGTCTGCTCTGTCTCCACAGCCATGCGTTATCTCACATGCTTCAGGATGGGTGCAGACTGAATGTTATTAATCTTTGATTCCATCTTTTGAACTAAAAGCATATTGGCATCTTAGGGGTGTGTGGGCTGATCGACCAGGCAGTCTTTGACACCATGCAAGTGTTACTGCCATGCAGTAGAGGTTTGAAGTTGTAGCAGGATAGTTTCCTTTCACTTCCTTCACCAAAGGTCATGAGATACAGCTTTCGGGAAAAGAAAGTGTTAATTTGTCACAATACTTCAGCCATCTCCTAAAGAACTGTATTTCACTGTTTTCTCAGCCCAAATCTTTCCCTGTTCATGCATATCTGAAATCTGTGGTTTGCTCTGCGCAAACTCCTGCTGCTGATTGACCTGATCTCTGGATACTTACTCATGTGCCTCCACCTTCAATGTTTTCTGCAGGACTTAATCCAACATGTGCTGCATGTGAGGCCAAGAATTAAATGCAAGGTTTTGTGTATTCTACTTTGAAACATGTGCATTTGAGAGTATGGGAATCTACCTTTGTTGTGCTTTAGGAATGGTGCTCTCCAGTTTAGTGTTCCCACTGAAACCACTCCAAACCACTCACCAGTTCCTCACTCCCCCCTTCCTCACTCTTCCCCTTCCCCTGCAGGGGGCTGGAGAGGAGAATTGGTGGCACAAAAGGTGAAGACCACAGGTTGAGATAAGAACAATTTACTGGACACAGCAATTAGATAAGAAAACTAACAGTGACAGAAATGATATTAATAACAAAGGTGTTTGACATCGTGAGGGATTCACATGCAAATAATCACCACTATCCCACAGGGAGCCACCACCACCCTGCCCCTACACGGAAGGCAGCCCTCCTTGCCATGACCCTCTGCAAAAATTAACCCTGTTCTGGCCAGAACCAGGACAACCTTCTGTATGAATATGTTCAGCCTATGTTTTTCAATGTTTGTCTATTATAGTTTAGTAGTGCAACTCCACTGCAAAAATTTTTTTTTTTTTTTTTTTTTTTTTTTTTTTTTTTTTGTGAGAGGCATTCCTTATAGCAAATAAATACTAATATTTTGTTCCCAGGGAGGTTCTATAACCATTATTCTTTTGGGGTGGGCACAGAAAGCATGTCAGGATGTAGCATAATTATCAACTGAACAAGCAGGGACTGGTTTTGGCAACCAGAAATGATACAACAGGATAATCACACATTCTGATGAGATCAATATATACCTGACTGTCTAAATCTTGAGAGTGGTTAAGCATCTCAGTGTTCTAGGATGCTACAGCCTTTCCTGGTTTTCTCATACTGTTGTTCATTGACTCAATCATCCTTCTGCTTTTTGATTTACAATGCTAGTATAAATTCTTTGTGAACAGAGATTATATGTTTCTACAGTGGTTGGCAAGTGATTCAGAGCTGGAATTCTCCTCAACAAAAATAAAGACTGTATTTTAGATGCTGGTGGGTATTCCTCCTCACAGATAGGCATAGCATGTAATATCTGAGAGAGGGCATATGTATACGATTTTACATATTAAGTGGGTTTGAATCATTCATAGGCTTTAGGGAAGTGCCTTTAAACCTATTTCACCACCATGGTAGCCCTGGAGCAAATGCAATGCTAATACTCCTGCTTAGTGATTTTAAATAGTTTGTAAGCTGCTGTAAAAAATGTGTTGTCAAACTCTGCAACTAATTTACTTCTTCCAGTCTATAAAACAAGGAAAGGAAACATCTGTTTAAATGGGAATGTAATGGCAGTGGGGATTATACTTTTCTTGTCTCTGTTGTTGTTCATTGTGTTTAATCGGTTTAAACATGCAAAAATAATGTCACTGATTAATAAGTAGTAATATTTATTAGAGCTTGAGACCCTGTACAAGCCTGTGTAGATGAACATTTTTGTGACAGTGCTGGCATTTCTGAAACAAATTAAGCAGATGTGGGAACATTCCAGACATTGCCGAAGACATAGTTCACTCCACATGCATGAAGTTATGGCAGAGTTAGCACAGATGACTGGAGCTATCAACACAACATCTTTGTCCATAAATTCTCTGCAGAAAGGGTTAACATGCTGCAAAAGGCATATCCTGCACGGGAATTTTCATATTCCTCTGTGTGATTCATTTATTTATATGTGCTCTATGTCTGTCTCTCAGATTATTCAGGCCCTGGAATGCCAGAATAAATGCTTTAGAAAGGTCAGCCCTGCTTTCAGGGAGACAGCCTTGCTGTCCTCCGAACTTCCAAAACCCAGAGACTGTTTCTTGCATGTGCTTTATAACACCCCTGAAGAAAATGCACTAGAACAGTATTCAGTCGAGTGTGAAAAGCACTGAAGGCTTTTACCCTGACCATTGTTTCCTGCAAAATGCAAGTTTTGTGCTCTAGCAAAGCTTGGGCTGAGGGGCTCTGCCTTGTCTGCTCTATTCTACTTTATTTGTGGATTTGTCATTTAGAAGTGAAGACAAACCAAGGTTAAGCTGTTTCTTACAGAAAGGAAATAAATAATTTGATATGAATGTTTTGACATGAACAAGCGAGATGAACAAAAATACTGGGGGCACATTCTATTGATCATTTCTTACTCTGGAGCATGTGGCACTCTGTTGCTGAGCCTTGAGGACCTGGAAGAAAACTGGCCAAGGCATGAGTGTTATTTTATAGGTTTAGATATAGAATGTAGATGGCGTAGAATATGTAGCAGTAATATGATGTGCAAAAGCTTTCTGTTGATTCAAGCACTTCATATTTGGTATTTGTAGGATCATCCAGAAAAACGTTCCAGAGCAAACCCAGTGGAACAAAAAACAGGTAAAGCTCTGCACCGGAATGCGAGGAAAAGAGAGTGACGTAGGGCTGGGATCCCCCAGAGACATGGTCAGCTGTGGCTCAGGGTAGATGCTCTCCACTGACTGTGCAATAGTGCGTGTACATTTCATGTGGCAATCTTTGGAAAGACAAGCAAATCCAGATGCATTCATGGTTTTGGTCTCTACATGGAAAAGCATAAGTGATCATGGTTCCTTTTAATTTGCCTTGGGTAGCTGAAAACGGCAGCTAGAGCTTGGTGAAATTGCATAAATGGATCAAAGTTTGAGTATTTAATTTCTAGTTTCCCCAGAAATTTTTGTCTTTAACTAGTATTTTCTTTTCATCAAAACAAACCAAACCAAAACAAGACAAAATTTTCTTCATCAAACCATTCCTAAGACTTCACTTGTGAAGTGTTATTCCTCTTCCATGCTGACTGATAGAATAAAACCAATGGTGGAGCTCATCTAGTGAGCCATGGGTTAAATACGGAGCATGTGCTAATGGCAAACTCTCAGTGAAATGCCAGGACACTAAACTTTAGACTTAAATCTGCACATGGAGCCTAATTAATATTTTTGTGAAAAATAAAAATTAGTTAAGAGATACAATTGGATTTTTGCGAACTTGAACTTTCTGAGAGCTCAGATGTCATTCCATGGGATTAAAATGAATTTTCTAAAACCAGCATCTCTTTCGGGCTAAACAGGAAGAGGTAGCTTTAGAGCCCTTTAAAACATGGGTTATGTATTTTGGTTTTGTTTTTTGGATCTTTGTATGCATTTTAATCACTTTTCTGGGAAGTCTAAGGCAGGTATTGTGAACCTAATGATGTCCAGCGGCTACTCTGGGTTGAAGGGTGAAATTCAAGGTTGAAGGTATTTATGTCAGAATAAAGTATATTTTTCTAACTTAATGAAGACACTAAGATGAAAAAAATGAACTTTGATGTTGTTGTTTTAAACACTCCTTTATTTCCTTGAAGAAGACTCACCAACCAGTGCAATTTTAAAATATTGTCTTATCAACTGGGCAAGGAGAAACAAATACATCCTTTTAAATACGGCCTCTTCACATGAGTAATGAAATGAAATAAGAAGCTCAGCATATGCAATGCCTCATCAGGATATGAATGAGCCTTTTTTAAATGTCTCTGAAAGGCAACCATCACTTTTACAAGATCAAATAATGGAAGGGCTTAAAAACCCTGCACGAGGCTATTTGTAAACTTGAACAATGTCAATCAGAAGGATTTGAACCAGTGGGGAATGATTCCATTGGTTTTCTAGCTTTGATCACAAGAGGGAGTATTTGCAAGTGATCTTTCCATGTAAAAACAAAAATGCTGCTTAACAGTGCAAGCAGCAGGTTTGGGCAATTAACTGTTTTCTGCAATGCACTAGCAACATCCATGTCAAACTTGCAACAAGTCAAATTTTTCTTGTCTGTTTGTAGAAGCATGCATTATGAGACCTTCAGAAACTTCATGTAGGTTTTATACCAATCATGGTGAACTTTTTTATGGGAAGAAATTATAGTCTTACACTCAGAGCCAGATTATCATGGCATAAATTCTTTGTCAACCTATCAAAGTAATAAATGAATATTTCTTCTATTTCTATCTTTCTGATTAGGAGAGATTGGTCTTTCCATAAAGGATGTTTTAATTTCTATTAGTTATAATCTTTAATTATAATTTTTTCAGGAGATAAAATGTCAAGGAATGGAACATATGGAGTGTAAAAATAAAAAGTGGCAGTTTTGGACTAGTGTGATTTAAAGGTCACAGTTTAAAGATATCTGCAAGTTCTTAACAGCAACAAAAAAGTCCTCATTCATTACCAATGACATGGCTTGCAGCTGTGTTTGGTGCTGATCAGTTATCTTGCACTAAATAAAGACAACTCGGCTTATAGAATTAAGAACAAAGAAAGAGTAACACTGGCATAGTTTGTTACATGTTCAACCCAAACATCTTGAAACCAAGCTATGAATTAGTGAAGGTTCATAACTTTCAGGCAAATTGAGAATAATTTTTGCCTCCTCTTTGACCTATAAGCAGAATTTGACCTAGAGAGGTAAATACTGCTGAAGCAGTGGGAGTGCAGTGACAGCTATGAGGAAGGAGGGGGGACCCCATGTTGTAGGAATAGAGATTTGCTTGAGGATTCGAAGGAAGATGGTAGCAGGCTTCGTAATTCCCAAACTGCTGGGTTAACCTCTTTCGTATTTAAAAATGTTACAGAACACTTTGGGGATCAGAGGAACATGGAGAAAGGGAAGAAGGATTTGCTTTAAAGCCACACTGTCAGGTGGAGTTATGCTCTAAATAAATGTGATTTTTTTGAAGACTGCTAGATCGATAGAAAATTTCCATGAGATCAAATGTGGAAAATTATTCCACTGAAAAAAAGTCTTCTATTTGTATTTAACCATTCCACCACAGCGTCTGCAATTCAAACTAAGGGGCTTTGTTCAAACCCCTCAGTGCCAAAATTTCTGGCCTTCTGTGAGAGCAATTAATCATTTTGCAGTAAGGAGAGCTGCTCTTTGTGGTCAACACATACTTTTCCTGACCGCACAGAGGTGTTTTGATGATGGTTGGCAGAGCAGTGTGTCAGGAACTTGCTTACTGACATAAGTGATAGGTGGGAACATATCAGAGCCAGTGGCAACGTCTGAGTGGCCAAATCATGAAGGAGTGGAAAATGCCAAGCCAGTGCTCAGAGGTGTGAGCAAGGATGGTGCCTCTCTGCCCTTCCCCTCCAACCACACACACACCTGTCGGCTCTGCAAAGTGCTGGCAAAGCCTGTGCTCTTGAGGATAGTGTGTGACAGCGGGAGAGAAGAGGAGAGGAAAGGAGAGAAGTGAACAGGACAGGACAGGACAGGGCAGGATGGGAGGAGGCACCAGCTGGCCATGGCCACAAAACCCCACGCCTGTCCTTGCAGTTGGAAGGAAGCATTGCTGCCCTCTTAACAAAGAGAAACTTAAATTGGAGAGTTTGAAATGAGTTTTAACATCTCTGGTTTGCTCATCTTCGTGCACAGGGTTATCTGTGCACGTTTAATTCCCCACTCTGTGTGGGTAGCCATTCTTAATGCCTAGAATAAGCACCAAAGTAGCCGTACTGGAGCCAGCCTCTACCTACTCTCTCCCTCTGATGCTACCACCTCATGGAGAAGAGGTGATAGGATGACATCCATTCCTGACAAGTGGAAGTGTTCATGTCTTGGGGTGACTTGGAACAGAACCCATTTAATAGCCCTAAGAGTCAAGAAACGTTGATTTTTTTGGCTTTAACCACACTGGGGAAACTTTCAGGCAATGATTTAAGAGGGTGTCTATAAAATCATCATTTTTTTTGCCAACTGTTTCCTGATTTTCCCCAGTTCCCAAGCCTGATTTCTATACTGCTTCCTCTTTTAAAGGTACATATTCCCTTTGTCCCAGGGTTGCCCTTAAAAGCAGGAGTGCAGAGGGAGAGAATATCCTTTCAGCTTGATGTGAATTGCAAAGCAGGGCTCTCTCCTTCCATTCTTAAGCACGAAGGGTGGTACGAGTAGCAATGCTGACAGTGTACATTTGCAGATGCCACCATATGGGTCTTGAAAAACTAGTTGCACCGATGATTCCCTGCACATGTAGGAGACAGTTTGCATTGTTGGCATCGTCCCTGCACAGAAACAAGCACAGCTTAGCAAAGCTAAGCAGATGGCACTAGATCTGGTGCCAGGGAAGCACTGAATTAAAGGTTATACCCACCAGGTTTGATGCGGTGCCAGTTTGAATTGGTACAGAAGCTTCGGCCCACCTGCTTATTGGCCCCGTGACATCTGGCATCTTTTTTTTTTTTCTTTTTCCCCTTGGACTAAGCTAAATGCAGCAAGGAAAAATGTCATTTTAAAAGCTAGTTACCAATAAATGGGATTAAAATTCTCTAAGAAAAAAGAAAGCCTTGCAAATACATTCTGTTTAACACTGATCTATTAGAGATCTTGGGACAGCTTTGTGAAGATTATATGATAGAAAATACAGGGCTGGGTGAAAGCACATTTTACAGAAGGCCTAATGGTCAGGGCGGCATACTAATGAGCTCATGGAGCTGTTAGGAGTTTACGGCTATCAGCAGCCTGCACACAACAGCTCAGTGTCTCAGACTGTCACCCTGCATATGTTGTCACTCAGAGCAGGAGAGATATTTTGTAATGTGCCACCTGAATGTGGCTGGTGTAGGTGCCTAACAAACAGCAGTGCACCCTGCTAAACTTACTGCCTGCTCCACTTGGGTTTCTCCCTCTCCTTTCTGTTGTCACCCTTCACCTTCTTTTTTTTTCCTTTTTTTTAACCAGTCTCTCCTTCTTCTCCACACGTTTACATGCTGTATACACAAATATGCTGCCATGGGGACTGTGCTTGTTGCAGAGACTAAACCTGTTTATATGTCTTCTCCATTAGGGATTTAATCCTTGCTCCCTTGGTGTGAAATGAAAGCATGCAGCTGTATGGCACTCTGGAGATGATTACCAATAGAGCTAAGCCTGAGTTTATACACACCATGAGCCAGATTAATCAACAATTTATTGAATCAAAATTGAATCCATACAGCAGTGTTTTTGACTTTTTTTCTTTCTTTCCATTTTTTTTTTAAAGAGGGTCTCAGACTGCCTGAATAATTTTGGTAGAGAATTGTCAGAAAATCATTGAGCCAGATTTATTAAATATCTGAAAAATAGTGACAGGCATTGTGTGATTTCTAAGGCTCTACCACAGAATGGCAGGGAGGTCGATGTGCTTATAAACTGTAGACATACATTTTGAAATCATCAGTGCTGGTTTGCAGTCTTCATTAAAAAAGAAAGAAAAAAATGGTTAGCTTTGGACCTTGCCTTTAATTTTCTTGGCTTCTTTATATCCAGTACTAATATTTAAAAAAAAAAAAAAAAGAAGAAAAGCTTATAGGAATGGATAAATAAGGCAATATATATCTGAAGAAATAAATGTACTGGGGAACCAGTTATAATTCAAGTGTATTTCACAGCAAAAGACCATCGGTCTCCTCTACACAACAACACGAAAAACGCCATACACCTGGAAATTTTTTGGCTGAGAATATTTTGTTATAAAAAAGAGACTAATATTAAACATCCAAATTTTCCACTGCTGACCTTTGAGTCAGAAAGTATTTGCAAGGGACCTGATCCAAACTCCACTGAAGTCAGTGGAAAGACTTTGTTGGCTCACTCCTGTCTTTTCTTAACCTTGTTGCTGGTGTCTCTGCCTCTCACTTTCTCCAGCGCAGGCAACGGTGTGGTGCCCTTCACGGCAGGAGGCTGCCTCACAAGGCCACTCCCTGCACAGATCCTTGTAGAGTTTCAAGTTGGACACTGACTTTTTAAACTGTCCTACACTGCAGCTTTGGAATCTGCTGGGCTATTGATTCCCACGGGCAGAATTTCATGGCTTTCAGCGCTAACCTTCCAGATTTGCTGCTTGTAGAAAACAGCCTCATTGCACAAAGTGAAAACACAAGAGCTGCATCTATTCTGGCAAAGTTTCAATAAGGATCAATGTCCTGGAGGTAACTTCCTTCTTCAACTGCCTCTGAAGCAGCTTGATCTGTGAACCCTCCAGATCTTCAGATTTTCAGAGATGAAGGTGTGCAATGGCAGCTCTATTGGTTTTGGTTTGAGTGAGAAGAACCAGGCTGGCCTTTTTGTGTCACATTTTACAGGCTGCCAAAGCAATACTTGGGTTATTTCCTTGGGTTTTGTTGAGTGTCAACACCAAAATAAAAACAATGGGAAAGGCTTTGAAACCTTATTCATATCAAATCCTCCTCCTTGTCTTCTCCAAACTTGGGGAATTTATCATTCAGTCCAGTAGCAGTACTAGTTGAAAAGTGGTTGGTTTGTTTTTGGCTTTTTTTCTTTTTTTTACAATTTGACAAATCTTTTATTTACACAACAGATTGGTAAATAGTTTGGAGACAAACCGCTTTTGCTTGCTCCTCAGATTTCTTCATCTAATATTGCTTTCTCAGAATATTGTCTATTAAAAGCTTTCCCTAGCATTTTTAAGTTACAGACAATATCTCATATTACCCAGGGACAATGATGTTGAATTAAAAATAACATCCCTAAATAAAAAGGTTATAAACAAAGTAGTTTATTACATATCTGCAACCAGCATACAATAAGGATAGAAATTTCATTAATTATTTGCCTGAATTTAGTCTATTTTCTTCTTTTATGGTTTATTATTATTGCAGTTTAAATTTTCCATCTGGCACAATTATTTCCATCACTGTCACTCCCTTCCCCATCTTCAAATTCTTCCTCACATTTAGTGTCTTCACCACTCTCATCTTCCTCTTTGAACTCAAATCATCATGGAATTCCAAATACAGTATTTCCTAAACCATTCAAGGACAACATCTGGATTTATCTGATCCCATGTTGTCTTGATCCAATGACAAAGGAGTGCTACACTAGGACTTCACCTTCCCTGTAGGAGTTAGAGCAGGATCCCATGCCAAGAGCCATAAGGGCTACAGACATTCTTTAAAGGGCTTGCTCTGTACATCAGGCACCTGCAGTTGTGACATTCCTTCTGGTACAACTGCAAGGGCTGCATTATTTCCTCCAATGATATTCTTCACTGCTGGTGTTAGATACCCTTTGGATGAACCTAGGACAAGCATTCTCCTTTTGGGTACCAGCACACCTGGTCTCCTGTTCCAAATGATGTTCAGCCAATCCTTCATTAAGTCTGTAGACATCCATCCTTGGTTTTGACACCTAACAATTATTCCAGTAGGCAGCTGGTCCTTCAGCATTGTTTTCCGCTTCAAGATCACATACGGTGGCAATTTTATACCATCTGCTAACACTGCCAGCATTACTGTAACGCACATTTTTTCATTCCCCAAAGTTTCGATGATGACGGATTTTGTGCCTATTTCTCCAATGACGCTATTGGATGGCTCATCAAAGGAAACTGGTGTCTCATCTGCATTTCCCATTTGGCTCAGCAGGTAATCGTGACTTTCATGCAATCCAATCACGTACTGCCGGAATGCAATGACTTTTTTTCTGAAGTTGGAAGGTACATGTTGGCAAAATGAAGTCCTTCTCTTTAGGCAAAAACCATTATGACACATCATCTTTATGCACCAGTCATTACTGATTTTGAACTTTTGCCATGTAATTTGTCATTCTTGTGGTATTTCGTGAGATCTCTGTGTGATGATTTCCTGTACAACAAGGGTTCCGTCTTTTTTCCATTTTTTGTTTTTTAAGTGCACATGTTCTGCAACTTATCTTTCTAAATGAGCAGGAGGGAGTAGATGACCTCTAGAGGTGCCTTCCAACCTCAACCACTCTGTGTTTCCTGCATTCTGTGGTCCTTCATTCAAGTGCCCTTTTCAGTCACTGAATAATTTCTGCATTGAGTTATTGCATAACAGTTTTTGTTTTCCTTATTTCTGTCTTGTCACATGTGCCTCAGTAACATTATATTTCCTCTTGGGATCACAATTGTTAGTTAGTACCCAGAGTTCCGCCATGACTTTTAAATCTGCATTGTAACTCCTACTTGATCTTTTTGGTATGTTCCCTCTTGTACTTGTCCCCTTGACCTCCAGATGTTTTGCTATTTCCCAATTTACCTAAAACTATTTTTAAAAATCTCATTGGAATTCTCTGATCCACCTCATGTCTATTCTCTAGCTGCTGAGAAGTCCAACAGTAAATCACTGTATTGTTTTCCTCAAACTTTGGGCTGCTTTGGCAAGTTTGTGGACATAATTAAGGAACTTTCTGCAATTCATAGTCATGGTATCATTATAATACAGAGGGAAGACAATCTCCGATTGTTAAGTTAACTTTCTGGACAAAGCCCTCTAATCCTACTTCTGTGTAAAGCGAGTGTTGGGGTTTTTGCTGGAATTGTGGTCAGATCTAGTCAGAAGTCTTGTTTTACTCCAGAAACCATCAACACAATCTGTGTATCCACTCCAGAGCAGCTAATTTTTTTATTAAGTGAGTTAAACGAGGTCTGCATAGCACATGACCTGTGAAATCATCTTTTTTGGCCAGCTACTTCTGCAGCATGTGTGCTCTGGCATGGGCAGAGCTTGGCTGAGCAATGACCCTCAGCCGTGAGCAGGCCCGAGGCCCCATGGGTGCAGACATGCCTCTGGTGTGCTGGCCAGTCATCCAGCTGGTGTTTGTGCAACCAGAGAGAGAGACCAGCTCTCTTGCCCGGGATTTCCTTGCTGCAGATTATATGATGGTTATACTGCTCCTGTACAGAGATTTTACCCCCAGTAGTACACAATAAACACTGCACACACAAGTCGTGTAATGCCAGGTGACAAGCAGAATACTGCTCATGAAAATACAAAATACAAGGTATTTTCAATGCATAAATGAACCTATTCATGAACAACATTTTAACAATTAAAGCATACTTACTTGAAACTTCTTACCACATTTTTATATTTTGAAATATGTAGAAGTACAATTACATTATCTGCATTAACAAAAAGAATCCAAGCAATCAACTCCTTGTCTTTGCATATAATTTCTTGAAACTAATTACTAGCATGGTTTAAAAATAACAACAAAATAAATTGGTAGCATCCTACATTTCTACTACCTTAATCCATAACAGCAAGCCTTGAACTCCTTTTTTTTTTCACCCAGTGACTAATTCCAGATAATAAATTGTGTGTTGCTGTGAAGTGCCTCATAGCAATGGAATGTATTTAACTTCTTTAATTAAGCTACAACCGGATCTATATTTAAAAGAACGTTGTTCCTTCATTATTTTGGTGAGTTGTATTTAACTTCACAAGTTACAGAGTAGAACTATTTTATAGACTTTCTTTATTATTTGAATGGTAGACAAATAAAAGTGGACATAAAAAAGGTCATTTGTATTTGAAAGTTTTATTGCTTCAGTTACAGATAGTACATATGAGTGTAAAAAGACTGTAGCCCATATTAGTTCCGCTATATATTTCTGGGTTTGCTCTTTAAATTAAAAAAGTGTGGAGGCATGAAAAACAGATGCTTTCAACCCATTTTCCTCCAAAGTGAGAAAAAATATATGTTTGTTTTGAGGTGCTAGGAAAATTGTATATAGGGATGGAATATTCTGAAAAGATTGTCTACTTCCTGAGCAATTTCTTTGGAGTTGGCATAGACCACATTGCAGTTCATGGGATCAGGGCTGAATTTTGCAGGTGAGTTCTTGATGCCTAAAAAACCATAGGGTTATTTAGTGCAAAATCTGCCCCACCATGTAAAGCCTCAAAACAAGACTGCCTGTACATCTGTTGCATGTTGCTTTCTGGGAGAGATCTGCTCCATGCTGAGCACGTCTGCGGTGTAAGAATGCAATGTGCTGTGAAGAGGGAAATGACTGGAAGCCTTCACTTGGCAGGTCTGCATAGTATGGCTGCTTGTGATTTTATTCATATAGCAGTACAAGTAGGGTTTAGATTTTTGTGTTCATTTTTCATCAGATATTATCTCTATATTCATAAGAATAAAATAAATGTAGGACAGCTTGCAAACTCCTTTGTGGGTGTTCAAGTTCCTCTTCTTGATTAGCTTCTTTTTCATTTGTATTAGTATTATCTCCTTTTTTTATGGGATAATTTGCTCATTTTCCCCTGGTTATGTCTTAAAATGTTAATACTTATTTCTTCTTTTCTAATTTGACTCAGCACTAAGATTAATTAATTTTCAATTTTATTTCAAGAGACTTAGTAATGAGTATAAGGGTTAAGGGTATCAACTAGAATAAATGTTAGATCATCATCAGAACATCAGGCTTCTTGTTTAATGTGGTTTTGCACTGGCATACCTATGTATTTCTTAGGTAAATTACTCGTACCTATGTAATTTATATGCACTGGCACTAATAGTCTATAAAATATCCAGATACAAAATCTGTTTAGTTTCTGCTGGATTTTCTTGTAAAAATGTTCTGGTTTTCATACAACTGACATTGTCATACTAAAGTCTGACCCCTGTCAAAAGGCATACGGATTGTAATTTTAAAATTTGGGCTTCAAGATCCGTATTGCCACCCTTGGTATCAGTGATAGAGTCTCCAAGGGCAGCCTTTGTCTTCTCATTTTACAGAGCTTTGTTGCAAATTGTAGCTTGGTTTTCATTTTGTGAACAAGAACATTTGAAAAAAAGACATATACGGAAAGAACTTAGAGGTGCATCTCAAATACATCAGCTGAAGAATTAGAGGATAATGCCACAATGCAACATACAGGAAAGCAAATCAATGTATCAGCCTGTATTAAAAATCAGTCCCCCTTCCAACATGGTCATGCCATGGTATGACATCCACCATAATGAGCTGCTTCTCTGAGTATATAGAAACAAACCCTGAGGAGGACCAGCATATTTCTCTGAGATAATTTAAAGTGAAAGAGTAGCTTTTTGTGAAGTCAAGGGGAAAAAAATTAGCAAAAAATTAACAAAATTTAAATAAAATGGAAGCTATGTTTTAGAAGAAAGCCATTAAAAGAAAGACCTAAAATTATTTTTTTCCTCGCATCATACAATTAAAAAATAAACATAATATAGTCTTCAGCAGACATTGCCTACAGCTAAGAAAAAATTATTCTGCCTTATCCATCTCAGTGCTTGAAGGGAAGCAGCAACTCCTGCGATGTATAGGATCAGTAATGGAGTCCAAGCACAGGGCTGAGAACATGGGACAAAGGCCAGTCTTCAAGTAACGAGTCCCAAGATTATTTAGACAGGATATTTGGACATTTACTCATAAAATCAATAGTTCATTACAGTATCAAAGGCAGACAAAGATAATAATTTGGGGGAGGGTGGGGTTTTTTATTATTATTATTTCTTCTGTGCTGGGAAGTTTTATATAACTATAGGAGGGATTGGGGTGAAGTAACTTCAAGCTGACAAGTTTTGGCGCTGAATTGAATTAGGACAAAATTTCCTTGCTGGTATGTTGTAGTGGAGATCCAGGGAAAAGCAGATTTTGTAATATTCAGATAAGAATACAGCAATGGCAATACTGCAAAATCTCCATTGACAGAAATATTTAAACTCTCTCACCTAGACTATATATAGCTTCTTTCCCTCTGCAGATATTCTTGTGATATAATAGCTGGAAAAGATTACTTTTCAAAGACACATGGAGGAATGTGTCTTAAAATCTGTTTCAGTTTCCGGTGTAGCATTTCGTTCAAAAAACATGAAGGAACATTAACAGCAGTGTTGGCTTCTCCTTGGAATCCTCAGTCAATGAGTGAGCAGGGTTATGCCATTTGAACAGTATTTATGCTCAACTCACATGCTGCTTATTAAATACATGCAACACAATGGCTACAAAGTTGAAAAGAGAAATTATAAGACAAATGTTTTGGAAAAAAAGATTGTTCCCTTTTTTGTGAAAACATGCAAACAGAATTATATGGTTAATTATTCATATAGCTTTAATAAGGACAGCAATCCAAAATTCAGAGGAAATGCCTGCAGTGTTTCAACAGCAAGATTAAGCAGCATCGATCAAATATAAAACTGGCTGTAAACATAATTAGCTCCAATGTAATTTGACATTGAAGTGGTTCTAAGGGTCCAGGACCTGGTCTGTAGTCAGCAATGGCAACTTTTCCATAGTTCTTTGCGTAACAGTCAAAGCACCAAGTAGAAGTGACCACCACAACACGCTTTTGACATAACTACACGTAAGAGATAACTAAGCAGTGACTGCCATTATCAGAGTTTTCCATGCAAAAGATTCAGCATGCTCTTAAAAAGTATCTGCCATGTGACTACAATGTCGCTAAGTTATGACAAGGAAATATCTGTGATATGACAGTGGCATCGTACAACTGTCAATATAAAGTAAGTGCAATGGGATTGCTCTGTGCTCTAAAGCAACTGTCATGTAATGGGGCTGTGACTAGGCTGTAATAGCAGTGTGACTGCAACGTGCCAGCACAGTGACTGATAGGTAACTCCTGGAAGAGACGGCTCCCAAGTAAAATTGGCTCTAATCATTTTGAAGTGCTGTGGACCCCATTTGTAGTGACAGCACTGCCCATCAACTTTGGCGAGCTTTTAGTCAGTACCTCATGAGAGACCAAGGCAGTTTATTGCTGTCCTTCTGGCAGCCTTAGAGTTATTCTGAATAAAATATTCTGATATCTGTTCAGAGTTGCACTGTGCCAAGAGAGCTGACTCTAGGTATAGCCTCATGCAAATGGTCTCAAGCCAAAGATGGGCAACACTGACCAGTGCTGAAAACACAGGGTTGGAGTGGGCTCCCTGGATATCAGGGCAAGAAGTCTTACCCCCAGGACTCTATGGAATGGTGTTATCCTATGGTGGGCAGAACAAAGACCCCCCTCTTGGGGAAGTCCTCACAATCTAGGAGTGCTTTGGACCAGACCTCTGTGAGTTCTTGACCTCTCTGCTGGTCAGCCCCTCTGGCTCTGCAGAATTAATGTTATGGGCACTTGGCAAGTGAGGAGAGGAAATATGGCAAATTAATTAAGAAAAAGGGAAGAATTATTATATTCATATCACAGATGGAGATATTGATGTTCAGATTAATTGATTTGCCCTGAAGCCATGCAGTATGTCATTAGCAGCCTTGTGAATATAGTAGTGTTACTTGAAAAATGGTTTCTGTGGATAGTCTTCAGTTTTCCATTATATCAATGGAGAAACATATTTCTCTAAAGAAGAAATATATTTTTTGCAGAAAGTAAGCTGTTACAAACTTTCCATTATTTTTAGCTTTTGAAATTCCTTGACTCCTCCCCCCCCTCAGATTTCCTTATCTTTCAGTTTGCCTCAAATAAGATTTGAAACATTACAGCTAAAACAAGAAAAAAAAAAAAAACAACAGAAGAAAGGTAAAGAGAGATTTTCATTTTCTTTAATCTTGAAAATGCAATGGTCATTTTTACTTTGTAAGAAATTTCAGATGGAAAATTAATAGCTGCTTTAGAAACACCAAGTTTGCCTTATTTAAGATAAAGGCATGGACAATTTTACAAGGCTGAAGAAAAAGTCAGTAATGCCATGAGAGGCCAGATAACTAATTTTTATCCTCCTCTTGATACTTATTTTTTAAGATATAAACATCAAACTTATTCTTGTTTTACGATGTCATAATTAAGAAAAATAAAATAATCTCCATTAAAGGTAATAGTCATTAGCCCAAAGTAATATTACACTGTGAATTATAGCGATATTCTGTGTATCATTTGCCTCAGGTTTGGCCAATATCTCAAGTAAATATATTCTGTTAAATTTGCATATTGCTGTATTAAGTGATCTGACAATGTGCTCTCAGGCCTACTATTTGCTGACTTCTCTTCTGCATTCTGTCTGTATTCTGGTGTGCCTGATACTCGCTCAATGGACCCAAACAGCTCCGTTGGAGTGTGGTTTGTAGCTTAGCAGGTATTTTAGAAAATGTGTTAATTTGAAGAACAGTCTCTGCTTGGGAGATTGTGCAAAGTGGACTTTGGACCCAGCAGACTGTAAAGGCTGGGGAGGAACTGTTACAGTCTGTTGTGCTAACCCTTTTTACAGCCTTTTGGGTCAATAATCTGAGCACTAATGTTTCTTTAGATCTATTGTGTCAGTCCAGCTGCCTTGCATTCATATTAAATTTGTGTGCTTAATATCTTCAAGAGATTCGGGTGGGGAAAAAAAAACTGATGTGCAATTTACACTGAAATTCAAAGAAATAATGTAGTCAGATTGCTGCCCCCTTGCATTTCCACCTTCAAGAATCCCAAATATGTTAGTTCATGTAATGGATCATTGGTATGTATGTCATTGTATTCAGGTCACAAATCAAACCAACTGTGTTGGAAAGGAATGCAAACATCACTCATGTGGAGAATAATATTTCATACTAAACAAAGGAGGACAGGAATAGAAGTTTATCCTATCTGAAAATGGTTCTGTTTCTGCATACCAATGCCTTCTATCAGCAGAAACACCTGCAGCCACCATAAGGCCCACCTTTCAAAGGGAACATTTTCATCTTTTCCCTTTTTCTTTAATATAAAGGAGTAAAATAAGTATACTGATGTGCAATTAATTGTAAAGGCTCACTGCTGAAAAGATTTACTTGTGGTTCAGCAGTGTAATCATCTGTTGGGCATTTGCTATAAATCATGGGTGTCTGCTGTTGTCTCCACTAATTAGTACACTAACTTATTATTAGTCCCTTAAACATTATACGAGATGTGGGCTGTGCACAGAATTACTGGGGAAATGAGAACACTTGAAGTTTTATGGCACAGCTACCAAGCATACAGCAAATATTGGGGTGGTGGACAGTTGTAAAGCATAAGACAAGATGGAATATATGTCCTTTAGTAAGTGCTCTACCCATCCATAATTATAAAAGCCCTTTATTTTTCAGCCGTCAGTGTGTCTGTTCAGTCACTCAAGCACCAAATAAAGGTCTCAAACACAATAATTCAAAGCAACTGGTACAGTAGTAAGTGAAGTTTTAAACAACAGTAGACAAGTTGATTAGAGCCTTTGGAGGTGCATGCCCTGAATAAAGGTTAACCTTTGTGAACTTTGAATACAAAGCTTTCAGATGAATTTTATATGAAATCTGGTGACAAAGAAAAGCACTATTCAGCAAGGGCTGATTAATTGAGTTACACTTCATTGTAAGCCGCTGACAATGATGGAAAATAAATTTAGCAATGCGCTTTGTAGCCATACATATTGACGGGATATCACTAAAAAGCAAGAATCAGACCACATAAAGGCCCTGTTGAATACCTCTGAAGATAGTCTGGTGAGTGAAATGTAAAGCCAGGATTTACAAATATTACATAAGTGAACACTGTTACTGCACTCAGGCTGAAAAATCCTGTTCAAATCCAATAAGTGGTTTAAGATGTGTAAATAGAGGTTTCTGCAGGGAGTCAGGCATTAGAAGCCACCTGGAGCATGTGGTAAAGATTGTATCCATCAATACAGCAGCTGGGCTGAAATTATAAAGAGAGCTGCTTTCCATCACGCTTGTTTTAATGCATACATTTCTCCTGTCACTATCACCCCAGGAAAACTACTAACTACAAAAATGAATGGTACCCATTACCTGATATTCATACTTGTGACAACAGAGACAACAATCACAACACAACAGTAAGCAAAAAAACTGATATTGAAATTATTTTTAAGTTGTTGCAGTGGATAGATCTTGAGAACCAGTTGGTAATATTTTAATAACACTGTACGTTGGAGGAATGAAGCAGGCATCTGGCATTCAATCCAAAGTTTCCTTCTGCTCCACACATTCCATCAAATCATGCACCAAAGCAGTTTAAACAAATCAAGATTAGTAAAAAATTGTTCCAAGAAGGGGAACCCTACGTAAGGTTCACTTGTATGCCAGCACCGGGGGAAATCTGACATTGGTTTTCATTGTGATCATTTAAAAATAGCACAGATTTACTATAAGCATGTTCCCAATGCATAAAGAGAGCTTTTTAATCCTACATTAGTGTTGGACTGTCTGAAGATGCAAAGTAGGCAGCTGCTTGCCTGGGGTAGTAGCTCAGGGCATCAAAAACCCCTCTGCAGTTTCCTTCCCAAACTGGCAAGAGTCATGGGTGAGAGAAACACGGTCTTCAAATCACAAAAAGCTACAATGAAAGCAACGTTCAAGTGTCACTCCAAAACAGGCAGGGAAACTGTTAAATTGCTCATTGTAAAGTCAATGTTAAAAAATAATAAAAAACAAGCAAGACATATTGCATGTGTAGGGACAGACTGTGCCACTAAGCCACCGGCCCAAGCCGTGGGTGGTGTGGAGTAGCATTGTTCCCCAGCAATTAAAATGAACATGCTCAGCACACAAAACTGCAATGTGTTCCTTCCTCTGTGAGTTGTGCCCTCCTTCTGCCCTCCTTCTGCTCCCTGACACAACCAGCCACAGCAGTGAGCTGAAACGCTCTTGTATTCCAGGGAATTTGGGGGACTGCAAGCCTCACCGACATCTCATTGCAAATGAGGAGGTAAACGCTGTTCCCTGAATGATTTCTGTCTTTCTTCCTGTACATCAGTTCAAGCATCAGAACTGCCAGTCCTGTATTTAGGTTATTATCTTATTCCCTGTGGATTTTGAAGGAATACATTAATACTGATTCTGGTTGTACAGCAAGAAGCAGGTTTGCGGCGGGATGGATGAGATGTAGGTTGTGTAGTGGTTCCTATGCAGACCTGATACACAGGGTCAGGCAGCTGGACATCAGTCCTCCTCACCTGATCTCACAGGTGAGCAGCAGCCACCTAAGGACAGAGGACCACATCAACTCCTTACCTGTTTTTCTTGCCTTACTTCTGGATAATTAGGTTTGTCTTTAATTGGTTATGAAGGGAACAGCAAGTCTGTTTTTAAACTTTACCAGAGTGTAGCTTTTCCATCAATTAATACTTCATTGCATATGAGGAGAGCTGATAACAGCCCAAATTCTTTCACTGTTTACTTTGCTGTACAGCTTATTTTCTCAGTAGCCAGCTTGATTTAAATGTGTTAATGAGGGTGCCACAACCTTGTTCTGAATGATTAGTGGGCCAAACCAGCTGAGATGTTTTAGGTGTTCTCCAACATACCCGAGCTAACATCAGAGATAGGGATCTCAGGCACTAAGTTGCTACATGAATAATCTCCAGCCGCATCCTGCATGTGCACACAGATACACCGATCAACCTCCCTTGGGCTCCCTCCAGGCCTGATGCCTTTTGTTCATGGCTCTCACTCACCTCAACTGCAATGATAAAGCTTTCGGTCCCCATGTTATTTTCTACAACTTCTTTCTGAAGTACTGATGGAGGAAGGGAGAGAAGAAGGTATTTTTCCCTGTGCCCTTGCCTCCAATCTGTAGATCCTTTCACTCAGCAGAACTCTGTCTCTTTCTGCTGCCACAGTGATTCAATGAGTTTGAGATTATTTTGCTAAATCTGCCAAGAGACAGTGGCTTGATTCTTGGTATTCTTAGACAGGTCAAGAATCACATTAGCTCAGGGCAAAATTGCTCACACTACATGGAGGTGAGTTTCAAGATCTTGGCGGAGCAGCAAAAAGGACTTGCTCTCAACTCTTGTGATAGACGTCATGATGCTGCCAAATAAAAGCAGTTTTGCTGAAAGAAAACTCAGAGTGTTATTGCTGCAGCCAGAAACAAACCAGAAGCGGTGCAAACAGTCGACCCACAGTGTAGGATTAGGAAGAATACGGCACGATATCATCAGGCATAATAAAGGAAGAGATGGCAGGTGAATGACATGCTTATTTCGCATCTTTGAAGCCATTTAATTCGAGACGAATTGTTGTGCGATAGCTGCTCAGTAGCCCAAAGGCAGAAGCACATTTATGCTTCGCATATCTGTGACTTGTGTTGCACAAACTGCAGTATAAAAGGCCACTGTTCTTGGTTTGCATGTGCACACGATTAGGTCCATTCACAAATCCACTTTATCCTGCCCTGTTATTTATGTATACACCAGTCAGCTACACAATGCAGCACATGGCTCTTTCTGAGCAGGCAGTCTGAAAGTCTCAGCCTTCCTATTTTGAAACAGAACTGGGTAAAAAGCAGAATTTTTAACCACATGACAAAGAAGATTCAAAAACAAGTGTTCTATTTTGGAATCTAAATTATTAGAAAACTACCACAAACTGAATCATTTTCCTGAAAATTATTACAGGGGACTGAGGTAGTTATGTCATAGTTATGTCTAATACTTGAAATATACTATGAATATTTTCAAGATGACTTATCACTGTTAGGGAAAATATACTAATGGAAGATTCTACAGGACTGACTCTTGTGGATCTTTGTTTCATACCATTAAAAGTTCAATAAAAATTGTTTTACCCATATATAACTTGAAATGCTCTCAATATGCAAACTTCATGTTGTGGCTTATTTATGTTTTAATATCTTACAGATGAAGTTTTATGTAAAAACTTCAAAGCACTTTGCAAGCAACAGATTATGCTACAGTCCAGTGGAACTTATTATCTTATCAATTTTACGAAGAGTTTTGACTCTGAAATCAACTGATTTCTAAATCACTTCTCAATCTCTGAACATGTAATCTTGGCTCATTTTGAAGCTCATTTGGGTGGTTTTATTCGTGGCAGTGGTTTTGTACAGTTTTAGCAGTATCTTTAAGTTCTGTCACCAGTCCTGCATAAATCCAGGAAACACCTTGCAACAATCAGGGTGTGTAAAAAGTGGTGACCTGATCTGCTGCTCATATTTACTTGTATTGTCATACTTGCATACTACTATGAAAAGAATATTTTGGAGTAGGCTGTATTTCAATTTATAGTAATAGTTAGTCTACCATATCAGGATGCCTGCAGGCTTTTTCTTCTGTGACCATGAACTTTAACTTCTTCTATATGAGTACAGAATGTTTCAAGAAATTTTATTTCTTAATGTTTGTGTTGTGCCCTGACTTGTTCCACATGACTTCTTTCTTCATGCGTTATTTTTAGCTGCCAGCCTTGTAAATGCAGACTTGCCAGTAAGCAGAGTTCAAGTTCAATCTCAAAAAAAAAAAGCGCTTTTAAAAAATAAATATGTTGTCTAAGTATTCATTTCAGGAAGGAAAACATTCTCAGATGAAGCAATGTCAGATTTTTTGATGCCTACGATTTAGAAAAACATGATAAGGAAAGAAATTGGTGTAATTTTTTTCATAGAAGTTTGCAATTTTGTAAAAACAGTTAAAGTCATTAATTTGTGAGTCATTCAGAGCTGCAAACCAGATTTACCTATATATGACAATACATACCCGAACTCTCAAAGGTAATGGTGCTGTGGGTTGTTTGTCTTGGAAAGACATTTCTTGGTCATAATTTTTACTATGTACATATGTTTTTACAGGAAATTTTGTCTGTTTCTGCTATTCTCAAGGAAAGCTAACAGGGAAAAACTGACACTGCTGTCTAGCCCTGGGAAAATTATTAAGGGATTAGATTCCCTTGTCTAAGAGCATGAACCAGCTTTCACATTGCAGCCAGCACTGTGGTGGTGTGTCTTGCTGTAGAGAGGGAATGTCATGAGTCCATTCTCCTGTAAATCTGCTGCTGCCCAGCATTAACTGTGCTTGATACCCATTGTGACACAGCTTGACAAGGTGAAAACCACAAATGCATTTCACAGTGGAAAGGACAGTTCAGAGACACATAAAAAGTGCTGGATGGGCTCCACCTTACACACAGGGAGGACCCCTGAGCAACCGGGTCCAGATTAGATTTACCATCTCAAAATCCAGAAAACTTGCCAAAGAGGGGGTAGGTGATGTGTGTAAAATACGAAAAGATAAAACTTTAGACTAAGCTTGGAGATTTGAGGCTTGAATGTTTACTATACCTAAAAGTTAGCTTCTATCATACAAATTATCCTAATTTTACATACCAAACTATGTGGGAAAAAGTTTATCAGAGAGATTCTTTTCTATCATACGAATAGCCTTTTGGCTGAATATTAAATGTAACAAGCCATTTCCTTTTCTCATCCACTTTCCTCCCTCACTTGCTTAAGTGCTTAGATTAGGCTACATGTGAGCAATTGATGGATGGCTCAGAATCTTGACCAGAAATAAATCTTTTCTATGTCTGCTTGTAATCTTTTGCCTGTGTCTCCACTTCAGGAAGCTGTTTGGGGAGCAGGGACCAAAAAAAATACTTCCTCAATCTGTAGTCTTTCCTCTTAGAAAAGCCCTCTTCTCCTGCTTTGCTGCAATGAGATTGACCTGAATTTTTATTGGTCTTTGATAAAAAGTTGAAGATGGATAAACATAGCCTTCCCTGTCATGAGGTAATTTGTATAAAATTTTCCATGTCTGGGTCAGTTCTAAAGTTTTTATCTCTGGATTAATGGTCTTACCTGAGCTGAAAACGGTGCTTGTGATGTCAGTAATGCAGGAGCTGAATCAGTAAGAACTGTAGCATCGATACCAACTGTAGCACCATCACCACATCTGTGAGTAGCACTACGCTCTCGTGCCTTTGCTTTACCATGAAAATGCTCTTTAAGAATGTGAATCATCAGCTTGATGTACATTTAAATCAGGAGACACTTTATAACCGAAGGTATGATTTTACCCAGAAAAATTTGTGAGCCTTCTTACTAGCAGCTGGATTTTTTTCAGTTTTTGTTTGCAACTCATTTCAGTGTGAGCATAGCTGATGTGGATATGGGCCTTCTAAAATCTGTAGCAGATAGGAGGATGTTAGGGATTCTGTTTGTATGGAGTGTGGGAGAGGGTTTGCCAGCCAAGCCTGTTAACTTCCATTGAAAATCTCAGTTTTGACACTGGTGTTGAAAGTCAAGAGACATATTTGAACTGTGCTTAGATTGATGGAATTCTGATTTTTCAAAGTTGACATTTTTCTTATGCTGTGTTGTTGTCCCAGAAAGAGTCACTAAGAGTGGACTTCGTATGAGAATCACTCTGACATTAAAAAGTCAATTTGTTGGATCATGCTTTGTCTATTCCAGGATTTTACACTAGTTTTTATATGCTGAACTCACTAGAAATGTAATTTTGCATGCTTTTATTTGTATGTTTTAACTGGACAAACATCCTCCCTCTATCTCAGAGCTCAAGGTATGTGGTTTGCTTTGTAAGTGCAAACTTTCCCTTCTGCCTGGACTCCCTTGTCACTCATAAATAATACAGACCGTAGTACCTTCTTATTTTTTTCAATGATATCTCCTTTTTGCATTTATCTATTTTTATTTTTAGCATTCACAGTGAATTGGCAAAAGTTAAAGCTAAAATAAATACGTCCTTTAGCCAGGAAGACAATTTTTTGGAAAAAGAAGTGCAACTAGGACTGACTAATTTCAATTAAAGTTGTGTATCTGATCTATATGCTTTGGTTCTATATTAAAGTGACAGCTTAATTGGCAGTTGTGGCTGGATCTAATTAAATCTAGCAAGAACGATGAGCCTTTTTAGGTTGGCATGTAGATACCAGCAAGTTACATGGGTACGTTGCTGTGGTAGTTACTAGATATCTTGAAGCGGAGCAAACATAAACGTCTTTACTGTGCATCTGCTGCACATGTAGGAAAATAATGTCCTAAAACATTACAAATGTGAAGAACAAATTAACCCACTTTTTCGTATTTATACATTATATTTTATTAGCATAAATATCAACTTCCAATTTTCAAATAGGGCTTGGCCAATTTTATGTATTTTGAATAAAAACTAGTACAAGCAGATGAGGAGGATGCACTTAGAATTCTTTATTTAGAACAATGTTTTTCTTCCGTCAAGGAAGATTCTGCCAGTGTTGCTCCCTGAAAAAGTACATTTTCTGTCTGTAGCACTTAATTCATCGAGGTTATCCCTATATTTACATTGGTTTTCTCTTCGCTTATTTTTCTGGGAAATACGTAGATCTTCTTCACCGATGATAAGTACTGCAAAGTGCTTGTTGTTATCTATCACTGAATTTGCTGCTTCTTCCATCTAATCTGATCCTTTTGTTCACTTAGGTATTCACAGGGTAAAAATGCCTAAAGGAGACCAAAGTCAGCTGAAAAAATATAAGGGAGATGTTCCAAGAAAGCGATACCAGTATGTTAAAAGAAGCAAACTGAGAATCAGAGAAAAGCTTTATAATTTAAAATTAGCCTCAAGCAACAGCATTATACCACATATTATGCAGCATTTAGGTGGTAAATCCTTGCCATGCTTGTTTTCTGTTGTTGGGTACTTATGATCTGTAATAACAGTGTAATTTATCTCCTTCCTTGGAAAAAAAATGAATAAATAAAATGAACCTGTAGGCACATATTTGTGTGTATGTGTGTGTATCTCAATGCATTGATATCTACATCCCTATGGAAAGAAGCAGATTCTGTTCTCATCTCTACCACACATACACAGGTGATTCTGAAGAAGATAAACTAAGCAGAGCTTCTGCACTAATTTGCCGTTTAAGGGGTTTGATCTGAGACAGATTTTTCATGTGTGCTCAAAACTCATCACTCCAACTGACATCAACAATAATTTTGTTTTAAATGTACAAAAAGCAAGATAATGCCAACTAATCAAAAAAAGTGGTCTCACAGGTCTTAGGTTGAGTACCCAGCATCAGTAGACACTTCAGGATTACTATCTATGCCTTGTGTCCCCAGCTGAGACATAAAGAGTAGCCGCTCTGTCACTTCACAAGGTTGTTATGAAGATAAGTGTGATTAAACAAGATTTGGATAACATTGCGATGAGCACTGGAGAAGCATTAATCATTCTGATTTTCGAAGGTTGTTTGAATAGTATGCATCAGGGGGCTGCAAATGGGACAGGAGGAAGAAGAATGGCTAGTTGTTCATTAACTGAGGAAGCATGATCTACTTTGTGCCCTAAGCGAAATCAGGATGCCATGCAAAAATGGTTTTTGATGAGGTTGTCAGAGACTGTATTACTAAACTTACCTACAGAAAACGCATTTTCTAACTTTTAAGTGCTTGACTTTCTAAGCAATATTGTGATATTCAACTTTTTAAAATATTTTTCTTGTATTAGAAACAGACAATTAAATTTCATTTTCACCTTTTCAAATCCGTGATTTGTATAAGTCATCAAACATATAAATATCTTGATACCTGTATTTCATAGTTCTGCTCAGTGTTTGCTAAGATATCCCAGTCAAGCATTTCTTGCCCCATGTATTAGCACACGTTACCACCAAGGCAATTTTTCTCAGTCTGTTCTTGAAATGTATTCCTTCTTTTTGAAGATGAAAGAAAAGTTGGTTTCCTGAAGTTTGTCTTTCTTCCCTACATATCAGCAAGGTTATTAGTAGGGACTCAGTCTCCCTGCAAAGTTTTCTTTACTACCCTTGGCCACCACCACCATGGCACTGCCCCTCCCATCACCCATCTTGATGAACCTGATGCACCCCTGCTGCTCTGGTCAGTGGCTTCACATGCACACCATCTCTTTTATAGTTTATGGAGGCTTTGAGAAATTAATAGTATGGCCTGGTGAAACTGCTTTACTTTCTCTCTTTCCGACCCAGACTGGGCTTGAATAAAAGGCTACCTAGCTGTACGTTAAAGCACACAGAGAGCAAGTGGTTTCTCTTGGCAGAATACTTCACACAAATGAGCCAAGGAAAACAAGACCCTTTACAACTTTATCATTAGATGTAAACTCTGGCAATGTGACTATAGCCCTATTCCAACCTGGGATGTTTTTCCTGACCCTATTTTATCAGCTCTGTACTTGGAATTCTGATGGACAGCAACTGGTGCATGCTGCAGACTACAGTTCTGTGAGCGTTTAGTAATGAGCACACCACCACAGGAGAAAATTGGGCCAGAAATCATAGTCTGGAGGCAAAGAGATTTCCCTTTCATTAAACTAACAGCAGAAGCTCTACTGAGCTTTTCCCTGCAAGCTGTCACTCTTGGATGTTTCTATAGACTTTCCAAACTGCTAAGTTGCAGTAAATAGCAAATAAAATAATTTGGCCCAGTCATCATTTGGATCTATAAAGTTTTACATCTCAGAAAGCTCCTAACAATCAGACAAGCTCGACAGATTTTTAAGGAAGTGTAATCAAAAGCCTGGAGGATGTGTTAGAAGTATGAGTTCTGCCTGACTCTGCAAGTGCAGATGAAGCCAACTGACAGTGCATTATAAAGAAGATATGTCTCTGTAGCAATGCCTTTCATGGAAGAGCACTTGGTACTTTCTGATGATGAGCAAAGGGATTGAACTGTGTGGTTTTAGTACAGCAGTTATGCACTCCCAGCTATGGGAACTGAACTCAGAGATGTAACAGACAGCTGAAATTTTTGACTGATATTTGATAGTTGCTGCTACCAAAAGATCAGTAATTTTTGGACCTTTGTAGCTAATTTTTTGGGTTGATTTTTTTTTTCTGTAACAGGACACTCATCAGAACAGGTGACTCATTTGCTAATAAGTTGTGTTCTCCAGAGACAAACGTTTGTCATTGCATATTTGTATTTTTTTACATTTCATTTCTGTTAAGCATGATATAAAACAGTAATGTGGACTTCTACAGTACAGGATGGGTTTGTTCCAGGGATGATTCTGCATGAGTCAATGCTGATCCTGTAGAGCATGTTTCAAAACTGCTCACTTGGACTTACCACCAGAGAAGACACAGTTGCTGTATGGCAAGGGTGCCTTTGCTGTGTTGCATGTATAGTTCCAAAATCACAGCTTGCTCTTTGGATCATCCAGAAAGACAGAGGGAGAGAAACTGCTGGGTATATAGACTGTGATTGCTTATTTTAACTCAATATAAAACATAAGAATACAAGACTTCTGACAGCTTTAAAGCTCAGCAATCTCCAATATGTTGATTCTGCTATTCTATACATTTAATTTTCTTTTTAAAATGTATCATATTTCTCCAAGCAGTGATTTGCTTTTCAAATTATCGTTGCCTAGCTAAGACTTGTGTACCAGGTGCCATGTAAAAGCATGTTAAAAGTAGATAAAAGCAATTTATCCTGCCCTCTAATTAGAGATGTCTTGTCTTTACCACTGACAATAGCAGCATGCAGCTGTGGCAGAGGAGAGATAATAGCACCAGAGCAGAGAGAAATTAAAGATAGGTTATCATATGCTGGCTGATGTAGAGTGTCATCTCTCCATTGCATTGCTAAGATGGTCCTTAGGAAGAATACTAACTTAGCTCTTGGCCTGACTCAAGCAGATTTATTTTAGTTATTAAATCCAAGGTAAGATTTTATTATAATGAGGCAAAGGGGGCAGAATAATAATGTCTCCATTAAATATACAGAAAGAGAATGTGACTTGCTGTGATTACTGTATCAATAAATACATGCATACCACGTCCCAGTACGTGCTGGATCTTTATGAGGGTGGGACTAAGATTCATTTTGCCCAGCATAGAGTTCCACTTCAGATGAAGTGAATGAGTGCCAGGGGGGTCATATAGTGGGATAGATGACTTGGTGGCATGTCTGCTGGATGATATAAAGGGTACCTTTAGTTCAGCAAGAGGCTCAAAATGAATGGGAAAAGGGTGGCATAAGCCTGTACAGATATTCTCATTTTTATATCCCAGTGCCTCAATACGCTATGCACAAGGAGTTTGCACTGGAAAGATGATGTGGAGAAAGAAATCTCCATCACCATTAGGACTGAGCAGTGTCTCAAGAACTGCAAAGGGGCTTGATGTGGGGGACCCAGCAGGGATAAACTCAGTAAGAGTGGAGCTGGATAGAGGATCTGTCTTGGTTTTAGAAAGCAAATTTCCTCACATTTTTACAATAGTAGTGGAGTAAGACTCCTAAGTCCTTACCACAAGACCATGGTCTCCAGACTGTGCAGCTGTTAAAGAACTTGTTCTTTGTCTCCAGCAAGATGCTAACAGGGGTCATCATCTCTGCACTTTGTCCAGGTGAGAAAAGCTCTAAGACCAAGGCTAAAACTAGTTTCTGAGGGAAAAAGTAGTGGTGGGGAGAGGCTGTGTGCAAGGCTATAGTGCAGAATTAGATCATGACTAGGAAATGGGCTACATCATGCCTCAGTAATCTGCACTCATGCAATCTCTGACATATGTCTGCATTTCAGAGTTAACTCATGGTCCGATCTCGTGGGCTGAATGACATGGAACATTGTAGTGAGCAAGCATTTCATGTCATATTTCATGAGATGGATGTTATGCATCTTTCCAATGTTCTAGAAATATGTGCAGACATAAGAAAACTGCAAGAATGCACCTTACCTCCAGTAAGGTTCACAGACAATACCAAGTTAGCAGGAGTCTTGATCTGCTGCTGGGTAGGAAGGCTCTGCAGGGTGGAGGGATCTGGACAGGATGGATCTCTGGCCTAAGGCCTAAGGCAAGTTGCATGTGATTCAACAAGCAGAAGTGCTGAGTCCTGCACTTGGGTGACAACAACCTCTTTACAGTGCTACAGGTTTGGGAATGAGAGCATAGAAAGCTGCCTGGCAGAAGAGGCCTTGGGCATGCTGGTTGACAGTCAGCTGATCATGAGCCAGTGTGTACCCAGGTGGCCAAGAAGGCCAGTGGCATCCTGGCCTGTATCAGCAATAGTGTGGCCAGCAGGACCAGGGCAGTGATTGTCCCCCTGTACTGGGCACTGGTGAGGCCACACCTCGAGTGCTCTGTCCAGTTCTGGGCCCCTCAGTACAAGAAAGACATTGAGGTGCTGGAGTGTCCAGAGAAGCGCAATGGTGAAGATTCTGGAGCACGAGTCTGATGAGGAGCAGCTGAGGGAGCTGGGGGTGTTTAGCCTGGAGAAAAGGAGGCTCAGGGTGACCTTATCACCATCTTCAACTACATGAAAGGAGGTCATAGCCAGGCATGGGCCAGCCTTTTCTCCCAGGTAAAAAGCAATAGGGTGAGATCAAATTGCCTCAAGTTGCACCAGGAGAGGTTTAGATTACGAAAAACTTCTTCACTGAAAGGGTGGTCAGATATTGAAACAGGCTGCCCAGGGAAGTTGTGGATTCACCATCCCTGGAAGCGCTCAAAATGCATGTGGATATGTCACTTGAGCACATGGTTTAGTGGTGAACACAGCGGTGTTAGGTTAACAATTGGACTTGGTGAGATTAGAGGTCTTTTCTAGCCCCAATTAGTCTATGATTCTACATCAAGGCACAAAAAGAAAAGCAATTTTAATATACAGAATTCAGAATCAACAATGACTTCTGCAAATCTAGGCAGATTTCTAGAATGAGTAAAGCTTGCATTGACATTAAATAAATTTGGAAAAAAAATATTTGTTTGGAACACGATATGCATAAAATCATGAGTTTCTCTCTATTGCTCTTGCAATGTGATGCCTGAGAACAGTGCTTATAACTCACCTCATGCCATGGTCTTGTATGTACTCCACACTGAAGTTTTTTCCCCTCTGACCTGTCTAGCTTTTGATTTAAGGGAAAAGAGATCAAGGTAAACCCATCTACGCCTCTTGCTATATCAGATACAGACATAGATTAAGGTTTGTTGACTTGTTTAGTTGTTTTAACATGTTAGTAATGCTACTTGCAGTACTTGAAATTTTCTCCAAATATTTAACAAATAATATTTTAGCGCTAGTGGGCAGAGCTGGAGGGGAACATGCAGCCAAAAATCAGTTTAACCGTTTTGATACACACTGGTACATTTCTCCAGACCTTTCACCTGACTAGAACCTATCAGGGATTGACAGAGATCAGACTCATCCTATATTAATTAAAATATTGATGTTACTGCTGAGTGTACGTAATTCCTTTGTAGAGATATTGCCTCTGAAGGGGGCTGGCAATAAATCTAGTATGCGTGCTCTCTACTGTGGTTCTTACAGCTACAGAGAATTATCTCCTTGGATTAAATCTGAGCTCTGTTTTCTGTTTTGAGAGAACTGGAATTTAAGCACTGAAATCAATGAGTTCATCCATTCCTACACTGAAAGTGCAATGCAGAGAACAGGTTCAAAGGTCTTAAAATTGTATTTATATTGTATCAGAAGTATTGCAAAATTTTACCCTGTAATTTTATATTTATATCCTGTGGTTCTAAGCTTTTCAAATCCTTTTCTGGCTTTACAAAAATAATTTTACATGATGCCTAGTGGGATTACAATGTGTACTGCCGAACCACAGCTAGGCTTTCAATTAAGCTGCTGCTTGTTCTTACTGGGGAATTGTTTCATTTCTTCAGGACCACAGAATCTTCACGGTTTAAATAGCAGTTAGGTCACTGATGCTGATATACCTGTTAGGTTATATTGCTTAATAGACCTTTTTTTTAGGCTGCTGTTATTTCCTTTTTTTTGCTTAGTAAATTTGTGTTTGTAAAGGTTTATGATGCTGGCAGCATTGGGAATAAAAGTCTCACGTGTATCAAAGTCACTAACACTGTGAATTGATGTAACCCTCTGAGACATCGTGCTTTCCATAGGATCTCTGCCTCCTAAAATTTGCTGAGCATATGAAGTAATTGCAGCTCATTGTCTCACCCAACCAATTTAATGATTGCTGGTGGGACCATGTTTCCTCTTGCAGCCAACATGCCTCTACAATAGAGGTCAAATACTGAAGCAGCAGGGGAAGAAAGAAGAAAGAGGATGTATCCCATGAGCTAAGTGAATGGCAGTACATATAATTGCCTCTAGCATGGAGGGCTGGGAAGCTTCCACAACTCCGACCTGGGAGGACTGAAATCCTGTGAAGCAGATGGAGAGTGGACGAATGAGCTCACAGGGCAGTGAGGGACAGTGACCAAAGGCAGGGAGCTTACATAGAGGTCCATCTGTAGAGCAAATAAGTCAAGGTGGAGAAGAGAGGAAAACAGACCTGTGATGGAGCCGTGGCATGATGGTAAAGCAAAGGCAAAAAATGAGAGACAGGGAAGAAAAGAAGAAGAGTATTCATTCAACTCAGAGGCTGAGAAAGGCAGTGGAAACTGCATCTGTATTCTTAGACTGGGACAAATGAACCTTGGTACACGACAAGGACAGCAATAGCTTTCTGCCCCCTCAACAATTCTTTAAAGCATAGTGCTACTCAGATGTGAACTGGCTTCCGAAGATGTCAGCAGATGTTTGACTGAGGCTGTGTCCCACTTCTGTTCACTTCAAACTTGCCAAAGAAACACAGTAGGCTACTGCCTACAGCAAATGATTGCTGAAGTAGTAAAATAGCCATGACCTTCCTGACTTCGTTTCTAGACCTGCCACGGGTGCTGCCACCAGGAAAGTGCCTGGATGTGTGGGGCCGTGATGACTACTGAAGGCAAGTGCGCTCTCCTGCCAATATCAGTCCATAGCCCTACCTTTCCCTTGTCCATACTAGTGGCAAGAATGGCAAATTTTCTTCCATGTTGGCCTCACTCTGCTGCTTCCAGTCCTAGGATCCTTGATTAGTCCTAAGGATCATCTGAGGAACGGAACCAAAGTTTTCATACATTCTGAGAAGACATAATCCACTTTCTGCCCTCTTCCATGCTTCTTACATTGACTGTGGGAAGATGCTACTCAGTCTGGGAGAGGAACCTTCTGTGAGCAGAGAAGCTGCCTTTGTGATTACTTCATGTCGCTGAGGTGGCACAGACAGAAGGAGCTGAGCTAGTTCAAAGGGGCCATCATCAACAGAGTCCATGGTTTTGTAATTGCCAGCAATTTCTTTTCGGCTGTCTAGAAGTCAAAAGCAGATCATTTTGGATGTGAGAGAAGATGACACTGCCAGTATCATGTATATATTTATACTTTTAATGTATATATTGGGCAACGAGGAGTCCGAACTGGTGACTCCAGCTCCAGCCTTGGTTTGTGTTGTGAGTTTGCATTGATCTTTGAAGTCTAGTCCTTTAGAATGGAGTGTGTGCAAACTGAAGCACCTTTGTGGGACTAATTTAGCCTAAAAATGGGGTAACAGCTGACCAGAAATATATGGATCTGGTTTGCTTCATGAAAAAGTACTTGCAATTCCATCAGCTGCATACTTGCCAGGTCTAAGGCTCCAATTTCTCTACATGGGAGGCATGACTTTCAAAACAGAATGCTTAATGCTGCAGAATAAAAGTAATGAGAAAATAAGGTAGCAACTAATTTTCTGCAATGGTCGGCTTTGAGGGTAAAACAATTCCTATTCATAAAATATTTTAGACTTTTGCACAGAAGTGTAAATTTTACAGAGCAAAGATATATATAGATATATATAGATATATATGTAATTGGTGAAGTGCAGTATTTTTGTGCACAGAATATTTTATTGAGCTCCCTAATGGACTAGGTAAATGGATTGCCCCATAAAAAGTTTACCGAGGCAATAAAAAGATCAAAGACATTTTTCACATTGCATCTCCAAACATCTAAACCACTGAAGTTTAAAAGTTGCAATGTGACCTTCCAGCCTTGGAAAACTTGTTACAATGACTAATTGTCCTGCTTTGCACTTTCAAAAGGTGATGACTGTATAGAAGTTGAGATCTAAAGGAGAATGGGAGTGAAGTGTGTGTAGGAGAGAGAGGCAAAAAACCAATTCTGTAAACAGCCAAAGGCAGAAAGTTATAGTCACAGGCTATAATTAAGGTGTAATGAGAGAAGAATAGGCATAACATAAACAAAGGGCAGAAGAGTTGATTACAACAGGGGGGATGGAGGACAAAAGAACAAATGGAACAAGTAGAAGTGGAATCTTGTGAAGAAAGGCAAATATGTGTACAACTCACATTGCAGGAACTGAAATCAGATATCACATACGTATTTTTCTCCTTGATGATGAAGATTTCGTCATCTAGGAGATAAACAGATGTGCCAATTGCTAGCAAATAGAGTTTTTGTCGTGTAGATCAAAGCACTATTTTGTCCTCCCGAGTATTGTTAGGTGTTCATGTAAAGTGAGTCTGTGAGCTGGCATTACATGCATGAAGACTCGTACAGAGGAACAGAACTTTGGGCTGGGACAGCTCACACAGACAGCAGCTTTCCTCTGCCATGCCTTAGGAAGGAACGCACCTACATCAGGATGCTCCATCACCAGTCCACCAGCCTGGTCCATAGCATGTTCATGCACAGGACACTGACGCAGGCTGTGGGGCTCCTCAGAAGCAGCCCACGAGAGAACAAGCTGATGGGCTGGGGCTCACTGGCAGAAAGGAGCACATCACCGCACAACACTGGCTGATGACACTGCAGTGGGAGCCCTGAGCACAGAGGGGCTCATGGGACACTTGTCAGGTTCTGGTTTTCCTCCACAGCAAAAGCCAAGTTGCAGAATGGGCACAGAAGAATTAAAGGAGTTAAAGCTGCTTCCAGGTGGCATGGGAAAAGTGAAATCATTTTTTCTTGAGGCTCCCAAGGAGTGAATGGCATCACCCAAAGCTTGGTCCAGTTCCCAGAGCTCTTAAATGCTGAGCATCTTCCACAGTGCTCTGTACATCTTCTGCAAGCTCTGAGACTCCTCAGCTCCCCAGGGTTTCAGTGAGAGCCAAGAATACTCTGTACTTCTTCACACAAAGCACCCTGAAAAGTCAGGCTCCTGGATGAAGTTAAGTGCCTCTTGGGCAGTCGTAGGTGTTCCTTCTGTCTGCTCAAGCATGCTTGTGTGTTCAACAAATCATACATAATAATGTCAAATTATTAATAACTTGTGAAATTTCTGGAGTGCTTTGGGAATATTTTCCTAATGTTTTATGCAAACTACATTCCTTGTTTCTTTGAGAGCCTTTATTTGCTTATTGAGCCACTGATAATTTCCAGGACAAAATTAACCTATTTTATATTAAAAAATCTATTAGTCCATGTAGTAGAAGTTGAATTTTTTTCAAAAAATTGAGAGTATTTCTTTGTACTGGAGAAAAGACCACACAGGCTTTAACCAAGTAAAAACAGCTGTGTACAATCTCTGGTACTTGCTTTGCAGGATCACATCTGTGTGGTCAGCATGTGCTGCAATACTGTGAGCAGACTATTTATAGATCAGCTGTTTAGATGTGGTGATCTGTCTGAAAGTGTCAGTAGCTGCTCTGTTTGTTCACTTGATCATCATGTTATATTTGGTCTGATTGTTGAACACTTTGAAATGCAGATATGGCTTTTGTTTATTCTCTGTCTCTCAGTGTTCACTAAATATTCGGCCAGAGTATTTTCCGAATATCCAGTCCTACTCTGGGAATGACATGAAGGGTGCACACTCTGCTTTGCTTGTGAAATACAGTATTACAGAAAGTCTGTATAATGCCTGTTTCCTACTTTATTTCCATTTAGACTGTGTCAGGCTTTTTGTGTTGTGCAGGGGCTGTATTCCTGCAGAGGATAATGCTTAGCATGTGTATCCAAGGTGAGTTTCCATTGTAGTCTATCAGATTGCATCAGACTTTCAAACAAATTCAGTCCTGGGACTGAGTATTTCCAGAGCCTTGGCTGCCTCCTCCTATCTAATGAGAATACCTCATGTATTTTATTAGATAACTGCCTTGAGAAATATATAATTTTGCAGGATCTCATTCTTTAATAGGCATTATACTGCTGAGGTTGTGCTATAAAAAGTTTTAAATGGATAATGGATAGCATAGGTTTGCAAAATTGCCCCTGAAAAAGCGTTATTTTCTCAGGTCCATTCAGGGAAGGAATATTGGATGTAAAGACATCTGGTTTTCTGTCCTCATATTAACAAAGACGTGGAAAGGCCAAGTAGAAGAGTTGCACCATTACTACAGTTTGCAAATGGCTGTGGTCACTCTGCTGTTTCCGACACTGGGGTTAGAAGGCAAACACATAGAGGAGCGTCACACAAGACGGGTGAAGGCACAGGCCAAACATGCGCATAGAAGTGCTGAGAAGTGACTTGAATGTTTCTTCATTAATTGAAAGACCAGTAAAACGTGAGGATGAAATTATGAAGGTATCCTAGCAACTGTATTTTCAGAACAGCCATGGCCTGTAACATTGCAGTGAATGCCAGCCGCATTTTATTAATTCAAGAGGGTGAGCGCAGATAATTTTAATTAATAAAACTTAATGGCAAGCTCCTAATGCAGAAATTTGATAAGCCCCCTATTGTGGGCACCATTGCTTCAGTTCTGTGGAGCTTTCAGAATTTCCTATATCTGAAATTATGAACTAGTCCTAGACGTGTTAAGTTGATTCTTATGCTATTCTTATTTTGGAACATAAGCATGATTGTAGACCAGGACCTCCTGCCCTTGCTATAATAACATGGAAAATATGAACAACAGGGGGAAATCTTTCCTGTTCAAGGGAGCTCCGCAGTGACACCTGAGCACTGCCTCCCGAGCACGGCGAGTGAGATGCCAGGGCAGGGCACAGGCTGGCCGGGGGCGGGTGGGCGGTGTGGAGCTGGGGGTTGAGCTGCTGTGCCAGCAGCACACATGGGTGTTGCACAGTGGCAGCCAAGTTTGTTCCTGGGCCAAGCAGCTGTCACTTAAAGAGCAACAAATGGTTTGCTGTAGAGCAGATGGAATAGAGGGTTGACCCTTTAATTTATTTGCATGCATGTGTATATAAAGACAAGATTCATACAAAAACCAAAAGTTAAAAAACCCTAAACCCCAAAACAAGAAAGGCTTAATTATTCAGTTTATTCCATGAGCACAATGGCAGAAAAAAACCCCCAAAACCTAAGTCTTTCAGCTGGTGTAATTCAGGTTAGTTTTACAAAACTTATGTTGCTGCAGTGGATTTCTGCCAGCTTCTACCAGCTGATGATCTGGCTGACTACGTCTGTTAATTTGTTTGTAATGTCCATAATGCCTTCTTAGACATTTTCACTCTAGAGATGATTTGTTGGATTCCACATGCTCTGGGATGATTATGAATTTTTATGTTCTGAGTGAGCCAGGTCAAACCACTGCTGCTAGCTTTCCCTGTCAGTGTGTTCCATCAAGACGTTCCCATTTGCAGTTCAGCTAGTGTGTACAGGCATGCAAGTGCCAGCCAAATTTGGAGGAGGCACATCCCTCAGGTCTCTGGAAAACATCTTCCTGAGATGAAATCCAGCACTGTGTTCTTCTGTGAGTCCCTTAGATCCATTTATCAGCACAGACAACGGGACTGTTCTTGTGGGAAAGCAGGGGTGGAGGTATCCCAGACCCATGCCAAGACCACATCTTTTCCACAAATTGTCATGCACCCTTATCATCATTACTTACTCAAAAATAGGACAAAATTGGCGTCACTCTGAGGACCAGATCATCAGATCACTGGCTAGCTGTGAACTATAGTTTGGGAACTGCTGTTGTAAATCTATTTATGAACCAGTGGGAAGTTGGGGAATTGCCTGCGTGGCTTGGGATTTTTTATTGGATTCTCTCTGAATTTACATGTTTTGTAAATCCCTAGCGAAGGACATTTAATTGAGGGAGGTATAAATGGGCCACGGTGCATGAAACTCCTTTGTGAATGAGGCAGATATATGGAGATATCCCCAACAGTTGTGCTAAGGTCCCACATGGATCATATGCACATCTCTGAGAGTCTGCAGAAAGCATCACAACACACACAAGGAACCCTTCCAGTGGTCAGAAATACATGTCTCAGCCTATGCACAGCTCACAGGGTATTGCCACTGCCACAGGCTAGCTAATTCAAGAGGTTTTGGTTGGGTTTTTTTACAAAACATCCATGATAGCTGTTTTGGTGTGCTGCATGAACACTGGAGGCAGCTTTCTCACACTGCAGGAGGACTTGCAGCACTTCTTGTTTTGCCTTCCACAAATATTTTTGTAACATAAAACATAGTTCACATAGAAATGCACAAAAGGGAGGATTTGAACCCAACCTAAAGGTGAGGTTCTGCCACATGCAGTAGGTGAGATGGGATTTCATAAAGGCATGAAACTCTTATAACGCAAGGATACAGTGCAAGGCATGGAGCTCCTACTTTTTTATTGTGTAAGGGAAGGGCTGTTGATCGGGTCAGGCTCCACGTGGTATCCTATGAAACTGGACATGCTACAATTGGTGTTAGGGATTTCTGGTTAATCAAAGAAGCCAAAGCAACACTTCCTTGAGTTAAAATAAATATTGTCTGTATGGAGATTATTCATTCTCAGTGTAGAATGGCAAACTATGAAAATTTTCACAAACAATATCAACAAACACACAGCAATTTGAAAGTCTTGTAAGCTAAACCATGGAAAACCTACTACACTTAACAATTTGCCTTAACATAATTGTAATTTGATGTTACCTACCTTCCTGATTTTCTTTTTCTATTTCTTGCTATATTGAAAAATTAAATATCATATGCATTTTAGGAGTTGAAACACATATTTTTGAGAACTCTTTCTTTATTTCTATATTTCTGTACATTTTGGGTGATGGCTTTTGTTTTAGCTGAACCCTACTATGCCTTAAAATATTTCCTCATAAAACATTTTGTCCAACTCTTTTTTTTCTACCATCTATCCCTTCTGTAGGAAAACTGTAGAGTACAACTATATTTTCTGCACTCTTCTGAGTTTGATGGAATCCAGTCTGCAATACTTGGACCATTGTCTAAGGCAATGGCTGAGCCATTGGAGATGATGGCTGAAAATTTGTGGGGGATTAATGTCTTCCAGGGGATGGAACAGGGCCAGGGTTTACCCTGGGAAATTAGAGCCATCAGCATAACTTCATGTCCTAGGAAAAGTGCTCAAGACTACATAAAAGAAAATGCAAGTGCTGATTTACTACATTTTTCATTTTTAAAGGCTGCAGTCATTTTATTTGAATCAATTCCCTTGAACTACATTAGATTTTAACTTTTTTCTTTAGCTGTGTGTGTGTGTGTGTGGTGTTTTACTTCAGGCTTTTCTCAGGGGCAAGGAAGGAACACTGGGAAGAATGGCTAATTTGCCTTTCTTCCTAAACCTGTCTTTTGGAGCCCTTGGCCCCAACTCAAATGCAATTGTTTAAAATTTGCTGTTGTCCACTAATATTCGTATTTTATAATGCAAAAATTATTAATACAAGCAATCCCTTCTCAAACTGCTGTTCCAATTAAGGAACTCTGCAGTTGGCTTTATTGTCAGAAAGTTTTCAGCCCTAATTTTGTGGATAAACTCTGAGCCCTCCTTCTTCACCTAGTATTTGTGACACCTTATTTTGTTGAGAATACAATTTATTATTTATTTTTATTATGTACAAACAATGCAATGTTTTATTTGGAAATTAATTATAATAGAAATATGTAACACTTTTGCCTAACGCTTGCAAGGTTGTGTTTTGTAGCTGTTAAATTGTTTCCTAACCATAATTATTACTGCTAGATCAACCGACCAAATGTTTTTGTGAGGCTGAACATCTTTATCTTCTAATCTGAAAGATTTTATAAGTCAGTTTAGTTGATTTGCAAAATGAAAAAAGTTTATTAACACTTAGAAATGTGAATAGAATAACAATGTTGATCTGTTTACAATACATTTTCATCACGAAGTGCTAATCAGAGAAAGAAAATAAGAAGTTAGAGAGAAAGATTTTACATATTTTAGCAAGTATAGATTATTCCTTCCTGTTTTATCAAATCTAGTTTTTAAATTCCCACGTCTTTTGGTATTTATTAATATGACATTAATGTCTAACAGGTCTACTCCCAAAGAACTGTATAGATCTTGGGGTAAAATCCTAGCCAATGCCAATTTTTGCTAACACTGTAATCAGTGGCGATGCTGTACTTGCTGGGTCACTGTCTCCCTGAAAACCAGTCTAACCAGAAAAAGAAAATTTCTAGAGATAAGAATAAAAGCACAGAGATTGAAAGATTTGCCCACAGCTATGAAGGCATAAGCTGGGTCAAAATGCAAAAGCTGATCTGTCCCCTGAACTTTAGCACAATGCCCTATGGAATTTTTGTCTTTACAGCTCCTTTAGAGTGATCCTTGGCACCTACTTAGAGATTGTTGAGAAGCTGATGGGTTAATTCCTGCCACAGAGCTTTGAATTAAGCAGTTTTCCTTCAGAAGTGTTCCTGAGTTTGCTGAAGGACTGATCCATGCGGCCCTTTTCAAGCAAAGCCTTGTGTTTCAAGCAAAGCCTTGTGTAAAAATGAGCTCGTGACTCAGTTAACTATTTCTGTAGGTGGCAGTGGTTTCTCACCTCTGTCTGTCCTCACTTTGAAGACAATTTCAAACAACAGTGTAGACAGAGACAAGAACCCTGTGAGACGGCTGCACTCAGAAATGGGCACTTGCCATAGCAACTATCTTTATATCCCACTGAAACAATGGAACATGAAATGAAATTGTGTCACCAGCAAGGAGTGAAATATTTTGCCCTTGGACGGCTGCAGTCCAAGGTAGATGGCCTTCCCCTGGAATGGGTGGCAGGCCTCCAGTCCCAGTAAGTGCAGGGGAACCTGAGTGCCTCATTGCTGCCTCGAGTCATCATGCTGAGAGACCACATCAGAGGTAGTTCTGACTGCTCTAAGGCTGAAAAAGGTCCCCGTGAAACAAACAGACATTACTGGTGATGAAGTCACCAAAAACCAAGACAAAATGTTTTCTCTGTTTCCCAAATCTCCTATGTCTGTCTGGCCTAGGTTTTAGGCTTATTTCTTCTGAAGAAGCACCTGGCTTGTTTGGACACTGGAAGTGTAATAATTATGACATGAAGCCTTGACATTCCCATGTACCTCAGCTGCTGGTGGATATCTCTTTGTAAATTGTCCAAATCATGAGACCTTGAAATTAATTTATATTTTGAGCTGTAACTGCTATGTAACACGATACACTTCAGCTGGCAGATGAAGTAGATTCTGATGTGCCTCTAAGTATTATCTGAATATGTAGAGAAAGCCCAAACTGGACTGTCATAATTTCATTGTTCATGAGTCTACAAGGGCCTCTGCTTTTTAGTGTTGCTTTTAAAAACACAAGCTATATACCTCAGATGTACACTTCTCCCTCCCTCCTTCCATGATCTTCCAAAATGATCTAGGGCATGATTCTGGGAGGCTGGAATTATCTTCCTTTCTGTTTGTTCTTTAAAATTGCAATGTTTTGCAATGTTTTATGCTGAAAGGGAAGCGGAAAGAAAGGCACAGCAAAACCGGAAATGTCTGATCAGCTTCCAAAATGATCTGGCAGCTGGTAAGTATTTTTTTTTCCCTCACACTTTTCTATAGTCTTTGCTTTAGATTCAGTATTACTAATAAAAATAATAATAACAGGGAAACAACTTTGGAGCTTTTGATTGTATCCATCTTTTTTCAATGTCCACTGGCACTATAAACATTTTCTGACTTCTGACTTGGGAATAAACTTTCTAGGATATAACATCTTTGCATTCTGTGTTTGAATCTACACCATACTATAATGCCTTTCAAAAGGCACTAAGGTTTGGTGGACTGATTGGTCTTTTTTTCAACTGTTTATGGTCTTGCAAACCCTAGTGTGTTGTCAGAATGCTCACCGGGAATAAACATTTGAGTGCCACTTTTTTCCGAAATACTAAGACCATTTGCTCCTAATGCAAAGAATACTGACTAAAATTTCCAAACATTTTGGGCCCCCAAATCCCATTAAAAGTAGCTCACCTTAAAAAACATCTGTTACTCTATCCCAGCTTGTGGCTTGTGACAGAATTGTGATAGATTGGATTTTAAAAATGCAAATTTCTGAAACAATCTTGGAAGAATTGGAACTGCAAGCATGTTTAATATTCATGTTTAATATTCAACAATGTCCTATATGATGCTAAAAACAGCAGTTGAACCACTTGCTTTAGCCCAAAATACCATCAATGTATTTCTGCTGTCTGTGGGTTTTGAGGGAAACTTTATCTGAAACTTTAGTTTCTGAGTCTGTTGCAGGGCCAAAAGAGGCATGGGCGAGTTTCCTGCACCAAGCAGACCTCCCTTCTGTCCTGCACCAAAGTGAAATTTGTGACTTGTAACTTCAGCGAGAGCACTCATAACCTGGGACCCTGTGACTGAATCTGTGGAGATATGAAATGTGTCTGAAAATAACGGAGTGAAAGGAAATCAAGTACTAATATGAAGGCCAACCAAGTTTGCTTCTGGAGTGTATTGAAGAAAATAGAAAAAGCTTCTGTTTGCTTCAGACTGCTTTTTCCCCCCAAGGTTTGCAGCTTTTTTTCTCTTGATTGTATTTTAAAACAGTAAGAAAGCTCAGTGACTAACCCAAAGAAGTGATAATAGATTTTTTTGCATTACAACAGTGTGTTGCATAATGCCAGTACTGACAACCAACTTTATACTCATACAAACTTTGCTTTTAGGATTTCTTGAGAGGAAATTGAAAAGTGTTAATTTACATTTTACAAGTATTTAAAAGTATTTCCTTTTGAATACTGTTTTTTTCTTAATTTTCAATTGTACTGTTTAGAAGTTGTCCTATTTATATGTTCTGCTCACTATGTATAAATTTTTCCTTATAATAATTCTTTGACAGGATTTATTTACTGTTATTCAATCAGCTGGATTCTTACAACAGTGCTGCTCTAAATCACTCTGTACTTATGACCATTTCCTACAAAACCATCAAACACTTACAGTTCAGAGTTATGACACTCTTGAGGGATTTGCAACCATCTCAAGACTGCAGAGAACCAAAAGGAGTCAAAGATGACAGTCCTGCCTAGGTGATGAAGCGTAAAGAAGTTTCTTGATGCTGTAGACTTATTAATCACAAACAACACTTCCTAAATCAGATGTATTTTAATGAGAAAAAAAAAATGCTCCTAACAATTTCTTTCTTCTCTCATGGTGCCCAGCACAGGCAAATAGCAATACTTAACAAAAATAAAGATATTTTGGATGCTTTTTTGTGTACGGTAGTTGAATTCTAAGTCCTGTCCAAAGTAACATGAACAAATCATGTGTGAAGATTGTCATCTGGCAAATACTGTCAGTCTCTATCTTCCAATAGAATAAATATATTTAAAGAACATGGATGTTAAATGTGTGCTGTGTTCTAATTCTACTTAATAATATATGTACTTTACTTAAATAATACATGCACACACATATTAAATTCTTCCCAGCAGCAACAAAAAAAACTAAATGAAAATATAAATCTTATTTTTACTTCTACATAAAGTGCTATAGTACTAAAATCATATGATAAAGTCATACCAGTTAATGAAATTGAACATCTCATTATAATGATAATTTTTAAAAAGTCCTCAATGTAAATTCATACACCTTGTCTTTATCTAGTATCTTACTCTGCTTGTGCATTTAGTTTCTTTTATTTGTTTTTCGTTTACTGTCAAAAGGGTAAATAGCATGACCTGGAAAATGTTGATCCAGGCAATCCAGATGAAAATTTAAAAAAAAAATTAGTAAGTGTAATTATTAATGACATTCAGCAAGGTTTGCATGAAAATAGACCTGTCAGAAAATTGTTTTGTTAAATTCACAAATTGGATTGATAAGAAAAGTGTTCTGAAATAACAAATACCCATGAAGAATTCAGTCTGCCATAATATTTTGGTATAATACAGTGTATGCAATGCATATGGCAAGTATTGTACAGGTTAAGCCCAGCTACCAACAGAATGTAAAAGGCAATTTTAAACTGAAATCATTGTCCGACAGGAGGTTTCTAGTGGGTCCCTCTGGGATCTATTCTCTGTCTACATACACTGTCCTAGGTGATGGTTGGAAAACCAGTATAAAATCAGTGGTGCTAACATTAGCAAACGATTAAAAAGTGAAAGGTAAATAGAATATAACTTCAGGGACTGATAAGATATGCTGGGAAAATGAGCTCATTTTAACACAACTGAATGTCAGGTCACGCTTCTAGGAACAAAGAAACCAATCTTGGAATAGGATTTCCTCCTGCAAACATGACCTCTAGGACTAGGAAAGATGGAGGGGATATCAGTATAAACAGCCAGATCTAAGTGAAATAATAGCATGATGTAAAGCCACTTTGGGCTCTATGAACTTAGAGGCAATGTTACCATATTGATGACAATGCTGTGATTAATGCTGGATATGTCACTCCAGTATTGCTGACTGTACTTCAAAAAGGAAAGTTGAAGATGCAGAGAATCAGTGCAAAATTGGTCTGGCAGCTGGAGTAGTTCTATAATGCACTCATTCTTAAAATTCCAGAACCCTTTAGCATAGTCAGGGCAATTTTAAGGAATAACTTGGTATCTTAATGTAATGAATGTAAAAAATGATACAATTGTAATTCCTTGGACAGTGGCTAAGTCAGAAGTACAGCTTTTAAATAAGAAAACCAGTGCAAGTTTTTGAACCAGTGTGAAAAAGTGTGCTTCTCAATGTACCTAAAAAAGGGGAAAACTCTGACTCAAGACTTCACCAGTAGGATTGTTCACCTCCTGCAAGGCTACCTCTGGCTGTAGAATCCTCTGACTACAGAATCAATAGCTGTTTCCCTGAGAAAGGAGCTTGGAAACAGGACTGTGCCGATGCACTGCTCGACACTTCTTCCCCCTTCCTGATCTTGCTGCATTAAAACTTGGCTCCCTGGTTTTGCTCTCTTAGGTCCTCGGAGACTACACTGGATTGCTGGGTTCAGTGTCTGTCTTCAAAGGGACAGCAATTCTAATACATTCATGACTTAACATACTAAAACTGAATTAATTATAAAAGAATGCACTTTGTTTTTTTTTTTTTTAGTCTGTATTTTATGCCTTTGTTCTTTGATCTGGTTTCGCTGGGTTTTTTTAGTATTCAGTGAGATTGACAAAAGCTTGATTTATTTTCATGCTGTATGAAACACAGAGTTCCATACCAGGTACAGTAAGGTCTTGGAACAGCAGTGATAAGAAAGAAAACTTTTTGACTGGTAAACTGGGTAACTGTATATGAAGTCATGGAAATAAAATCAAGTAACATACGTATGCATGCAGTTAAGTCCCTAAGGTGTTTTCACAACAAGACCATTCTATAAAAGCCTTTTTTAATATGTTTCTTCATGATTCTGTCTTCAGATGCCATCTGACCTTAATAAAACTGCCCTGGCTGCTTTACAGGGCATAATGTACTGTTCCTAGTGGTCTCTTGCAAACAGCAGCATTTTTATAGAGTTCTCTGATAATCTTTCATAGCTGAGCCCAGTTCCTGATAAATTGGTGTTATTCTCCCAGGTTGATTGTGAGCAGTTATTAAACAGGTAACATGGTGTAAAACATGACCAGGAGTTTATGTGTGGAAAATTTTAGACAAAGTGTGAGAATTTATAGTTGAGTATGGAAAAATTTTTCTTCATGTGACTTTTTTTTTTAATAGCAGCCACTAATCCTAAGAAAGATAAAAAGTTGTGTGTATTCTAAATATTCTGCTCTGTAAATGCACAGATTTTAGCAAATATTTGCAATAGTGAAGTTTATACTTTTGGTGTCACCAATTAAAAGATGGTTTTGCACTATTTTTCTCCAATTACTGGGCTTTTTTTATTATTTACTGTTCTCTGTTGTGTGATGTTGCTTTCAGAAGGTGTTGTGCTTTACATAAAAAAAGCTGTATAAAGTTTTGTTGTATTGCTCCATATTTTCCCAAGAAGTTGCATTCAAAATAATATTCAAACACTACTACCAAATACTTCAGTTTGATAGTGTTTAACTGCAAGGATATTGTTTTAGCTCAATACAGATGCTCAAATGAAAATTAGTAATCAGGACAGCGCATGTAGGGCTAAGCCCACAGAACAGACTGTGTCTGTGATGTTTTTGTATGTACGCAGCTCAGTATTTTTCTCTTCTGTGTTTACTGATGGTTAAATTCTGCAGTGAAGTAGAGAGGCCATTGTTCAAAAATTTAATCCTAAATTCCTGGTTCCTTCTGCAGACTTCACATTTGTGCTCGTAGAGGGATCTGAGGCAAGGCTTGCATAGGTAGCTGAAAATCTTTCTGCCAAGATGCTGCAGAACCTAATAGTCAGCAAGAGTCAGCAGCCTCTGACTTGGTTATACAAAACTGTGCTTGCACACTTCACAGATCATCTCCTTTCTCTAAATGTCTTTTTGCTGCCAATTCATATGGAAAAGGTTTACTAATTCCACAGTTGTGAGCAAAGGCCTGTGAAAGCATAACAGCTCATTTAGCTTTTGTTGTTGTTGTTGTTGCGAGTGTATGTCTAATATCCTGCTCAGCTTCAGTCCTTGCATTATTGCTTTTTTCCTTCCACTAAATCTCTCTTTGGAGTGTTTTCTCATAGGTATATCTTGCATTTTTCCACTCTCAATCTTATTTTCTTGCTCCTCTTCCTAAGAGCTTGATGTCATATTAATTATTTTTTTTCCTCTACATTAGCAGTTCCTCCCACCTTAGTGTAATCTTTGATTTTCATTTATATGCTACATCATGAATGATAACATCAAATATGCCTAGACTGAGTACTCACCCCTGAAGTACCCCAGATGAAACCTCTCCCTCCCCTGAACAGATACATGGTCATTTATCATTCCCCTTTGTAATTCTCCTGGAAAGGTTAGATCTAATGGGTTTCTAAGCAAACACATAAAATCTTAACTTCTCTATCAGAAGTGAAGTGGTGGAAGACAGAGTTAGGACTGTCTTTCATCAATGTAATATTTATAGCCAAGCAAATGAACACTTCAGCTTCGCAAATCCTAAATTTGTTGCCAGACAGTATCTGGAGATTGTTTTGCATGTTTTGATTAAATGCAGATTCCTTAAACTTTCTTTTTATTGTTTTTTTTCCTTTTTTTTGACAAAGCCAGGGTCCTGTTTTTGTTCTTGTTCTTTGTTTTCTCTGGTAAGGGTCTATGATGAATGAGATGTCCAATTAATGACCCACGTCACTGAGTGTAAAAAGTCTCTTTGTTCATGAATGTAGCAGTTCACTTAAATTAACTTTTTACAACAGTTCTGAGGCAAAATCTAAACCTCTGCTCAATCCAAGCACCTGGGGAGACATGGAAAAATAATAATTCTCAAGCATTTAAACAACTTGGCTTTTTTAGATATGTGACAGTTTTTTGAGTCTTTCAGTCTGCCAGAAGCTGGACACAGAGAAAAGAGGTAATATTTGAATAAATAAGGTTTACCCTTTAATATGTCCAGATTGATTTGCTGATGTCTGTTTCCACGCTACTTGAAAAGAACGTGCTTGATTCATAACCCTGTGAAAAAGAAGGAGCTGGCCATTTGCAATACTTGTGCAATTGCATTATCAAAATTTCAATGGAAAACTAAGTACTTTCTACTGCTCCCAGAAATTGGTGAGTTTTTTGCAATTTGTCATGAATATAGGGATGAAAAGAACCCGCATCAGGAAAAGGGACCATATGGGAAAAAAAAAAAAAATTTCAAGCTGAATCATCTTGCTGAGTTGGAATAACGCCTTGGTGCCCCGCAGAGAATCCCTGGGATACACCTGGCCCATGGGAAAGTGCCTTGTATCCCCCGAAGCAGCTCTCAATCCATGTAAGCGAGCCAGAAATGAAACTTTGAATGAAGCTGCAGGTTTTATCAGGCTTGAAAAGACAAAATAATTTTACAATCCAATAGCTCTCACCACTGTAGCTGCTGTATTTCCAGTAACCCTTTCATATGACTCTTGCAATCAAAAGTTGAGAATTGCGCTGAAATACTGGAACTTTATGAGCTGCATCGATGTTTTGTGGTGTTGTAGTGTTTAATGAAAAGCAAATGACTATCAATTTTTTTTTGTGAATTGCTACAAAAAAGGCCTTATGTTAAAGAAAAAAATAGAAATTCCAGTTTTTGTTGGAGTGTTCCATGGATCACATTAGTCCTGGAAAACCAACTGTCTCAGCTGCCTCTAGGAGTACTTGTGCCCGTGTTGGTTCTGTTCAACTGTGAAGGGCTCTGCTGTTTTGTGCCTAAACTGGACCCAAATTTTCCCCACGCTGACACAGCAGGGCACCTCCCTGACTGCAGGGGGCAGAGCTTATCATTGTGTGGGCGTGGCTAAGTGTTGTTCTATGCCACACGTCATCACTGGGGGCGTGGCTTTGGAGAGAAAATGAGCCCTCCCCCACAGTGGGCACCATTTTGCATTTTTCTCCCACAGTCGGACTGTTGGGATTTGCCCCTGTGGATCTCGGTCCCTCTGCTGCCCTGCGGGTCCGTCTGCACTTTTCTCTGTCCTGCAGGAAGAGGATGCAGTGCTGAAAGGAAAGCAGTGAAATGCAAATTGATGGGTGTTGGATGGCAGTGCCAGCAGGGAATGGACTGGTGGGGATGGCCCCCAGTCCAGCTGAAGGGAGCCCAGCCCACAGGAGCTGAGCTGAGCCCAATCCAGCCAAGCTGAGCTGAAAGAAGCGCAGTGGAGCAGTGGGAAAGGAACGTATGGGACCAACCTCTAGCATGGCAAAGCAATAGGAATTGCAGAACAGGCACCTGTGCAAAACTGAGCCCAGCAGAGCAGCGACATGGCCTGACTTGGAAGATGTAGCTTTTGGGGGGTTTGTCATTGTTTTTTGCTGTTTTGGCTTGGGAGGAGCAGAACACTAGCTGCGGGAGCCCCCTCGCCCCCTCAGCATCTTGTCGTTGTTCCTGATGGCCGTGTGCCAGGGTGCACAGGAGCAGTCCCTAAAGTGCCTTTGTTCCTGGCTGCCATGTGCTACAGTGTGCAGGAATGTCGCATCACCGTTGTATCTTTGTCTGGGGAAGCCAACAGGATGCCGCCTACAGAGAGTGTCCATTCATCTTGTTTATGTTCCTGGTGGTGAACACCTTTTTTGAGGATAAAACACCTCTTTTTGTATACTTTTTTTATTGATGTTGCCGGTACTGTGAGTTTCTTACTCCATTGCTCTCTGCTTTCAGTAAATTATCTCAACCCATCATCTCTGCTTCTGTCCCTTCCTTACCAGAAGGGCTGCAGAGAAGGGGAGTTGCTTCTTTGGAGGTTAAATTCCTGCTGGTGTTAAACCGCCACACCTCCATCCCACTTCCTGCAAGGCTGGTCCTGCACTGCCTTCTGTGCTCCAGCCAAGAGGCACTCCGCCCCCAGCCAGCTCCCGCCATCCTTACCACCGAGGGGACACGGTGGGTGCCTTCATCACTCCCAAATGGATCAGACAAGGCCATGTTGAGGCACTGATGATTCTCAGACAGCTTCTCCTTTGTGTGGCAGCAGACTATGCAACAAAACGTGTAACATACATCCCCAGAAACAGACTAAGTCAGGTATGACAACTGAATTTGAAAGAGTTTAATGATTAATTTGGATGCTTAGAGGACAAAATCTAAATCTTACCTCTGATTGATGATTTCATCTTCCCAAATGCATCCACATGTGTGATACCTCTTACAAATAATAGGTATTAATTATACTCCCTTATGATAATTCCTTAATAATTACTTAAGATCCATTACAATTTTAACACTAATCAAAGCAGGGACTGTATCACAGTTGTCCTTCTTGTAGCTGAGTGGTGTAATCAGTCTGATGAAGTGACATTTTCATTCTCCCCTCTTTTGTTTCAGGAAAAGGGTTCTCTGAACTGGTCACTCCTGAAAAAATCCTGGAGTCGCACATTCTTTCTTGTCTGACTACAGTCCTTTAAGGAGTTCATGGGCTGATCCTTGGTCTCCCACATTCTCTTCCTGATTTTTTTCTTTCCATACCAGTTTGAATCCTTTCTACTAGATAACAAGACAACTAAAAGTCATGTCCTGTCATGCTCAGTGGTAGTGCTCAAATAATTTGATGAGTCATGCTTTTTTCCTGCTAAAAGTCTTACGAGCATTCTGAAAAGCTGTAAAAGAGTTTATAACCTTGTATTTCTCCTGTGTTGTATTTTGCAGTTGCACTAGCAGGAAGTGAGCTGCTGTGAAATACTTGCTACACAATACCTGTTATGTCTAAGCAAGAGCTGAGAGGCAGTATGCAAAACAATAAAAACATACCCATGGTTGCATTTTCTCAAACAGTAGTGCAGAGAGAGGAAGATCAAGCTTCATAAAAGTGTACAAGCTTAGAGTGGGAGATGGTTGGACTGAAGAATAAATATTTATATTCTGGATATTGGTCTTGCCTTCCACTCTGTCACTATATTATGCACCGGGTTGCAGAACAACAGATGGGAATGAAGGGGAGGTAGGTGGAGAATGAAGATACCCCAGAGGAGAATGTTGCAAGTCCTTCCACATGGGGCTGTCACTAGAAGCAGCAGTACAAACCACCTTGGTACCTCACCAAGCCATGCTCAGATTCTGAATTGTTGGCTGTCTGTGTCTTCCTTTGCAAGACTTTGTTTAACCCATTGTCTCAGGCTGCGAGCACCAGAACAGCATTTAACTATGAATCTCACTAGGAAACTGCTGGCTATAGTTTTCTAGTTCATGTAGGCAGGCGTGGGCAGTGTTACAAAGCATTCTTGACAAATAATATAATACTTCACTAATAGGCTCTATATTAGCCAGAGGAAAGTTTTTAGTAACTTGAGAATCCTGTTAGCTGGTAGTGCTTGAAATATGATGATGATTGCTCTAAAAGTTGCTTTATTCTGCTTCCCATAAGACATTTCCTCTCCATAGGAGTCACTGGTAGGTTGAAATATCAAAATATTCATGAGAATTTTCATCAAATATCAAAAGCTCCATATTTCCCTGGAGAGGCTATTTTCCCTATCAAAGGGTATGAGAAATTATCCAGAATCAGTGTTGCCAGAGTAGACCCTCCTGCTTCCTCCTCTCTCCCTCCCCTCCTCCTTCATCTCCCTCTGAGGCTGCAGCTCTCAGCTGCTCTTTCTCTATCCAAGTGCAAGAGTCAGGGTGAAAAACAACAGGTCATCATAACCCAGGCCAGGTCTGTCTTCCCCTGTCAGCATGTTCCACCAGCACCTTTAAAACCTTGCTGCTGCTTTGTTTACTTTGCCCTTTTTCACATTCCTTTCTCTGAAGGTGAAGCTGGGGTAGTTTAACAACTCACTGCTGCCAAGAGGGAGCTCCTTCTTTTTGCCTGCTCCTCTCTCAGTCAGGCTCTTCCTCTTCTTTTTTTGGGCCACGTCTGGTGCTCTTCAGGCCTTTCCCTGGTTCAGCTTGTGACTCCGGCAGGAAAATGGTCACTTTTTTTGGTCACCTTACCTGTCTTGCCAGGGAGCTTACCTAGCACAGCACAGGGCTGAATTTCAGAGCTCGTGCAAGGCAAAGGAGTGAAGATGAGGGAAGGTAAGGCAAAGCAGAAGACTGCCATTCACCACTGGTTTGCCACTAGTGTGTTTTAGGTAATGAGATGTAACTTTATCCTAAAATCATTATTAACCTGAATGAAATTAAAAAATAGTTAATGTAAAACCCAGCATAAAAGAACCACATGCCACCTTGTTGTCCATGCACTGAACTAGTCTTCATAAGAAAGAAACAGATTTTTGTGCTTTAAGTTCTGTGATCCCTAAGAGACTGATTTTTCAAGTAGACACCCATGTGCTGTGGCTCCCTAAGGCTCCTGAAATATCCATTTTTCTCCATTCTATTCAATATGAGTATCAATTTTGCCACTTCCTTGGCCTTAGATGCCTCAGGATTTGGCCACAAGACAGAAGTTTTGAACTTTCATTGTTTATCTGTTAATGGTATTAAACTATTGCAAAAGAATAAGAATACAGGCTTTTGGGCCTGGAAAATCCTAGTTCCTTTCTTTATTTTTGAAAAAACTTCCTGTTTCTCACCTCCCATTCAGTGCCTGCTGAAGCAGTCTGTGTTGATGTGACTGCATTTACCATCACATTAAAAATAATATGACTGAGAGATGAGTTTTCCCCTGTAGAGGTGTGTAGCAAGATTGATTTCTCCTGTCTGGAGAAATCAGAGTGCTAAGCTGTGCTGCAGAAGTGCTGGCTTGTGTTACAAGTCATATGGTCATTATTTCCTGAGGAAGAAAGGTGGCCCATCTCAATCAGTCTGCTACATAAAATATGTGGGAGACACATCCCTTTTGAGAAATGCTCTTGAAAACACTTTCAAATTGTTACATGTCTTGCACAAGTATTACCACCTAGCACACTCATTACCCCTAAATTGAAAAAAGCATGTACTTTATTTTTTCCTTCTTTTTAAGGATAATAATACTCTTTTCAAGACTGAAGAGCTTTGCAAGCCATACCATAGAAGGTTCTTTTTTTCTGGTTGCTTTACTTGAAGGCACAACTTTCCTTTACAAAAGCATCCATAGATATCTGTGCTAATCCACCTAGGCCTCCTAGATTTATATCCTGAAAACGCAGCTCCTACTGAGAGGTAGGCAAAGGAGAAAGAAAATCAAATGTCCTGCTAAACTCAATTGAGGGCAGGCTAAGTTGAACAGGGAGCAATAAGAATTTTTGTCTCACAGCAGAACCTACTAAAGACAAGTGATACACACCTAAGTAGAAGAACATACTTACATATTCATCTGTGTGTGAAAGCTAAAGGCATCCACAGTCTAAAGCCATTCTGGCAGATGAAATCTCAGTAACTGGTGTCACTGGAGTCAGATCCAGTCTTATAAAGAAAGAGAGGGGGACATTCTCAAAATATTGAATAGCATTGCCTATTTGTTGCTGTTTCTCCCATGGACAAATTACTTCTCAATCTCACAGAACAAGGCCCTCTACTGAAAGTCCTCAGGCAAAAGCTCTAGCATGTTGGATAAAAGCTGAAACAGGACTGTCACTTGGTGGTGACACGTCACTCACCATAGCAGACACTTCATCTTCTCCCGGGTCTTTTCCTCCCCTGATCATTTTCCATACAGGAAACATCACTCTAGAAGGTATTGTTTGGGTGCTAGACAGCATCGGTCATGCCTGAAATGCTATTATAAGCTATGTGGGAAAACCGAGTTCTTCACCAGTGTCCAGAGTTCCTTGCTCTCTGAGTGCCCTTCCCTGGGGCTGTGTGCCGCTCTGCCCTGGGTGTCACAAGCCTGGTTTGCTAAACACCCCTGAAGTACTCCTGCAGAGAAAGCATTTAGCCTTCCTCACAAGGAGAATTGTCCCTGAAGGGAAATATAAGGGCAGAGCAGCTGGAAGGAGAGTCTGTGTTTCACACAGGGAGGGACACAGCATCAGGGAAGGAGGCACAGCTGCCCTTGAAGAGGTTTTTAGTGAAAGCTAATAATATTTCAGGTGCTAAATGAAGAGAAGGGAAATGCTGAGATTTGGTTGCAGAACTAGCTTGAAAGGAGATTGAATAATATTAACTATCTGCAGGCCTCTCAAGCCATGGGACAACAATAAATCCACAGTCAAACACCACAGAGATCTTCACTTGTGTTCTCTTTAGCTCTGTTTTAGTGTATCCTTCTCAGATCTGGCTTAGCAGGAATTTGGAATTATGCAGTATTTTTGCTGCTTTACTGTTGTGTTGCTTTGATACAGATATTTTCTTAAGCTGTAAAAATAGCCTGTATTTCACAGTAGTGCTAAAGCGGCAGATAAAGGCAGATACCCATATCTAGATGGGACTGACTATTATTTTTCTGTACTTCATTTCATCCCTAGAGACCAAATATGTCTATAAAACATTAGAAAACTGTGAAAGCAATGTGAGCTCCTACGGGTGATAATGCTATATAAACTAAACAGGATGAAAGACATCCTGGTAAGTATACAGGCTTGCCTGTATCAGTTACAACGGTACAGATATAATTGCTTACAGTTCTAGCCTCAAACATGAAAAAGGCCTGCCATTTGGCCATTCCACATTAAATAAACTAGAGATAATGCTTTGATGTACTGATCTTCTTTTCCTTTGAGGGTACCTATTTAAATCTGGTAACACCTTGCCTGTAATGATGAACAGTGAGGATCTGAGTCTGATTTCAGATTGGCGAGCAAGGTCAGATAGCAATCCCAGCACTAATGAAGTTGCATGAAGCCTTAGTGCTCCTCGCTTCACAGAGAAAAAACACGCAGCTCTGCCTAGCACCAGGTCACAGCTCTTGAAGTCTGCTTAGTTTCACCTGAAGTTATCTCAAAAGCTTCTCCTGCTCCTGCCCAAATGATCCTCTGCTCTGCACAAGCCAGATCTTCTCTTAACAACTTTTGTTAATACAGTTGTGTGAGCTGGTAGTGTAATTTATTTTTTATGACACTTTTACTAGGACAGATTCCCCAGCATACTCTTAGTTGAGACATCAAATCCTCCTGCCAGCAGAGTTTGTTTCATCCAAGGGATGGATGAGGCATTCCTGTCGATAAGCATTGCATCTGTACCGGAAGGATCTCTAAGGAGAAGGAGCTTCACTAGCAAATCTTTTTATTTCCTAAGAGTGGGTCTTGAGCCAGGTTTGCATTTGGCTCTATCAGGATTCTAGCAAGTCCTGTTGACAGTTCAAGAGATACAATATATATCTTCAAAAGTCAGCTTTCAAGTTGGTAAAAATTCTTTATCTGGAAATGTCTGTCCATAAACTGAACGTGTAGGACCTGCCGTTCAGAAGTTTGGGCATCACTCCACCAAGGTACTTTTGAAAAATTTACTTGTAAGAGTTTACTTCAGATAAAATATTGCCAAGTCAGCATTTCTACATGATTCCTTAAGGATGAAGCCTTCAAATTTGTGAACAATGATTTTCATAGTGTACAAATGCTTTTGAATTGACCCTTACCCACAAATTACTAGCTGGGGATAAGAAATAATGTTTTGGGGTTTCAAACTTATTTTTTTTACTTTGATAACATATTTGAAAATTTAGAAAGAGAACTTTGATTTAGATCAAATCGAAGAAAACCTTGGTCATTTCAGCAAATAAAAATAATGATGTCAGTAAAACCTATTACTAATAAAATCATGTTGCCATATATCCAGGGAGGTGAACTGTAAAACCTAGTTTTTTCAAAATACTAGCTAAACCCATAAAGTTGGGGGAGGAGAGGGTTAAATATCAATTAATTTTATTTTTGTCATCATATTCTTTTTCAGAATTACATTTAAAGTAAGAAATAATTCCAGTCTCTTCTTATGGTGAGTATATTACTTATCAATAAATTAGTTCAGTACAGTCAGACTGTTCTTGCTTTTTTCATCTGGTTTTCAAAACAGAAATAGAATTAGATTAAACCCAGATACGCTGCTAGAGGTTTTTTGCTTGTTGTGTGGTTGGTTGCTGGGTTTTTAAGATGAAGGGGTTTTTTTTATGGTGATATGTATCTAATTAACAAAAAAAAAAAGACAATAGCAATGACATTTTCAATCTTTTGACCTTATAAGGCCTTACACAGAAATTTTTTGTTGTTGATCTTCTTTACAGCAAAGCTCCACAAAGCTTGAGTTGCTGTTTTACTCTTCCAGAGAAAAGAGCTGTGTTGTTATGTGGTCTAGGTTTTAGCATAAATAACAAATAATTTATTAAGAATAACTATTTGACATGGCAGCAGTATGACTTGCTTTAGCCATGTGCCTAGAACTAAGCTGTCCAATACTTTCTTTATTCTCAGTGCATGCAAGCAAGATATTCCAAGTACATCTGAAAGACAGAGAGCACTGAACTTTTTAAAATACTCTGTATTATTTTATTTAACAGTCATTGGCATAAGAGACTTGGTGCAGGGTTCAACTCTATTGCATTTAGCCATCGGAAAGGTTGTCTGTCACTTCGAAATAACATTTGAGTATTGACTGAGTATTGATTTCAGTGGGACTGAACTTCAGTCCCATTGATTTAAGTGGGGTTTGGGCATTTCTTAAAATCCCACTTGACATCTACCTACAATGTTAAATGCCAAGTTGCCTTAGAAAACCTTGTCTCTTGGATGGTAATATTACATTTTTAAAATGCAGTGTAAGTTCCTGTGTGATTTAAGCAGTTTTGAAAGTTCAGTCCATCTGACAGCTCATTTAGGGGAAGTACATACATTGCCTACTTTCTTGGACCTTGAACCCATGTATGGTGGGACAACATTTGATCCATCTTCCACTACCAGAAATTTTCTGGTGTAGATCTTGTTCTTTGGTCTAGGTCCTTATTTATATGCATAGTTTAAAAACAAACTTTGGAAAACAGAGTTGGTATCACAGCACAAGCACCTGCAAGTCAGGAGAGATGAATAAACTCTATGTGAATAAACTCTTATGTATGCAGGCCACAGGGAGTGCAAAGTTACAGGGATTATTTTAAGCCTCTTCAAGCTGTTTCATGTTTGGTGAGGAATGGAAGCCCATGTATTACTTGGCTTAGATAATAATGTAGTGATTTGGTATCTCACAATTACCTGAGGATTTCTCAGCTCTTAAGATGCACTCCTAAACTTATATCTGGTTTCCAAATACTTTCAAAAGGTGTGCTATCAGATCTAGAATCTGACCCAGCAATGACTTATGGATATTTGGGAAAGTTCAGAGCAATTTGTGCTTTCCAAAGTCTAACATATCCCAGAATCTGAGAATGTCTTATTTTTTCTGTACCCATCTTTAATTGTTTGCAGGTTTCCTTTTAGAGCTGCAGTATTTATTTAATTATTTGTGTTGCATAAAGCCACAGGTCTGAAGAAAAATGGATGAGTGTGATAGCTGGTTACTTTCTCTGTTCTTTTATTGGTATAATAATGTTATAAAAATAATATTTGCGTGTGGTGGATATTGGATGTTAGGCATGTCAGTGCAGTATCCTGCAATGGAAGACAGTTCTACTGCTTTTCACAGTCTCGTTGTGTACAATATGCAGCACAGTATTGACAGATGATCTAGTATTAGACCTAGTCTGAACATCAGTTCAATAGGAAGGATGAGAAAACACCAGTACTCCAGCTGGATTGGATTCTACCCTTTTAAAAGATCTATATTTTATCAAATGCCGTGGAAGAATGCACATCATATATACACATCTTACTCCTGAGATATCTCAAAAAGAAATTTCTGTTAATCTTTACATCCTTGAGAAGTGAACTACAAGGGTCCAATATATACAATTTTTTCCTGGCAGGAAAGGAAAAGAGAGAGGGAACAAGGCTGGTAAAAATGTTAAATAGAAAACAAGGAGCAGTCAGAGAAGGAATTCATGTTCCTGTGTTTCCTTTGGTAACACACAATAACACACATTCCACCTGGTTTCTTACTACCACAGCAGCTAACTGCTTGCAAAAACAACCAAATAATAAACTTCTTATAAAGAAATTAGCACATGTATTTTTTTCCCTCTTTTTTTGCTGCCACTCAATCCAACTTTCCTTTCCACTTGCCTGGAAGCAGCTGTGCTTCCACTTTTTAATTGGAGAAGCAGTACTGCTTCATATGAGTAGCATTGGCTTTTGGCAGCTTGAGATGTGTTAAATTCAATCAAAATACCCATGAGCAGCAGAGAAATCAGACATTTTTTTCTTCCCACTCATTACTTGTGAAACCTGAATCTTTTCCCAGGTAGCAAGCCTTTCAATTTTTAATTCACTTTGTAATATTTTTTGCATTTAACTAGGTTAAGTTTAAGAAAGATAACATGTTATATATCTATATATATATGTATATATAGATATAAATGAATTTGTGTAGATGAATGAGATTATTTTAAGCAAACCACTTATTTCCNATTTTATCAAATGCCGTGGAAGAATGCACATCATATATACACATCTTACTCCTGAGATATCTCAAAAAGAAATTTCTGTTAATCTTTACATCCTTGAGAAGTGAACTACAAGGGTCCAATATATACAATTTTTTCCTGGCAGGAAAGGAAAAGAGAGAGGGAACAAGGCTGGTAAAAATGTTAAATAGAAAACAAGGAGCAGTCAGGGAAGGAATTCATGTTCCTGTGTTTCCTTTGGTAACACACAATAACACACATTCCACCTGGTTTCTTACTACCACAGCAGCTAACTGCTTGCAAAAACAACCAAATAATAAACTTCTTATAAAGAAATTAGCACATGTATTTTTTTCCCTCTTTTTTTGCTGCCACTCAATCCAACTTTCCTTTCCACTTGCCTGGAAGCAGCTGTGCTTCCACTTTTTAATTGGAGAAGCAGTACTGCTTCATATGAGTAGCATTGGCTTTTGGCAGCTTGAGATGTGTTAAATTCAATCAAAATACCCATGAGCAGCAGAGAAATCAGACATTTTTTTCTTCCCACTCATTACTTGTGAAACCTGAATCTTTTCCCAGGTAGCAAGCCTTTCAATTTTTAATTCACTTTGTAATATTTTTTGCATTTAACTAGGTTAAGTTTAAGAAAGATAACATGTTATATATCTATATATATATGTATATATAGATATAAATGAATTTGTGTAGATGAATGAGATTATTTTAAGCAAACCACTTATTTCCCACCACTCATTTCCCAGGCTGGTATGTCATTGTTATGAAATGTCATGTCTCTTTGCAGACTGCCTGAAACTGATTGACATAACTGGAGAGGATGCCTTGGAACTATTTCATGGGAGTTGAGGGCATTTGGAGAAAAGCTCACTTGTCTAAAAAATCACAGTTTGAAAGAGGGGAGGGAATTAAATGTCTCAGCATAAAAAAAAAAAAAA